>CALNHX010003335.1:0-152453 GCA_940337035.1 Agriotes lineatus | reverse complement strand
CTAGAAAGTTTTATTAAATGACTTGCATCATAATGTATTTTATTTTTTACACACTTTTGATTTCACGAATAAACTAGAGAGAAAAAAGTTTTTAAATAAATCAGGTTTTTCAGCACATATTTTTCATAATTAAATTTTTGTCGGTTAAGAGCTCTAATAATAATTATTTTTCTTCAAACGGCAGTAAAATATGGCATTATACTGCTGGATTGATGATGCTAAACTGTCACTTTATTGCCAAGCGGCGGAAAATATTATCTGCCGCTGACGACTTTATCTGCCGCTCGTCAGCGGCAGATAAAGTTATTATCTGCCGCTGACGACTTTATCTCCCGCTCGTTAGCGGCAGATAATATTATCTGCCGCTGACGAGATCAAGTAGTTTTCTTCGAATTTTGTTTACAAAGTTGTAAATAATTTGTTATAAAAACGTTTGAAGAAAAAATACTATATGTTATTCGGAGCAAAAGTATCTTTATGTGGCTCGGCTGTACTTATCTGCCTCGCAAGCTCGGCAGATAACCCGTCCACCTCGCCACATAAAATATAACTTTCGCTCCTAATAACATAATATACTAGTATACCAGTGCTGTGATTATTGCACTTGATTATTGAACACGTCAGGTGCCATAACACGTTTGCACATATCTAACAAGGATTTAAAAAATACAAAAGTGTGTAATAAATTGCTAGCAGAGCCTACTAAAAACTTTATTGTACTGAACGCATTGAAGTAGCACTTTTTGCACTTAAAACGATGCATGAATCTGTATTTTATTGCACTATTATAGAAAAAAAATTATAGGGGTTCCTAATTTCAACACTCATACGGAAAAATAAAAAAAAAAATTCTTTGATAAACCCGCTGCTGGTATATTTTTTTCACTTTAATACTCTCCAGTTTTTAGTACAATTCTAAGCTTAACCTCCCCCCCCCCCTCCAGGGATGTGTAACTCAGCGGTAACAGCTACTATGAAAAGAAAACCTTAAATTTCGACAAGGAATCGTTTCTTAAAATTTTTCACAATTATTTTGGCACACCCTGTAAAAACATATCATATACTTAGTGATGCGACAACGTTTCACCACATTTCACGATATGTGACCTCCTAATTTCTTTTTATCTGCCCAGTGTCATTCCCTGAGGTTTCTGATTTTTTTTTGAGTTTTTAAATTCAATTCTGGGCCTTCATCTTCTTCGTCTTTACGTCAATACCATCGCAGTCTCTTTGTCTCTATTGTCTGAGTTATGCCAATCTACTTCCATTCTTCTTCTTATTTCTTCGTTTCCCAGTCGTATCAAGTTTTGTTATTTTACACCGCTTTCACTTGTTCTTCATTTCGCTTGCTTACTTTACGCGATTCTGGTCCCTATGTACTAATGCTTTCTTTTACATTTTAGTAGATCCTTCTTTTATTTCGCCTAGTCACTCGTCGATTCCATTGTCTTATTGCTTTCTTTCTTTCTCCTATTCTTCTTTTAATTTCTTCTTCGCACATAACACAATTGTTCACAGCCTAATCTTACATCTTCCTATCTTCTGCTATGCTTCCAGCTACCATATTTTGAGTTTTTTAGGTTTCTTTGCAGTCCTCACTTCTCATATTATTTTAGCTTGCGGAACATATGATAATCTCTGAAACTTCTTTGTGGCGTGAATCTATAATTCGAAATACCCAAAAAAGAATATGAATTGCGGAACATATACTGAATATCTTGGTCATCTTCCCCACATCTGCAAAATGGTACGTGAACAAGTGATCTTCTCTTATTTTGACTCCCATCCCTCTACACTTCCTTTTTCGTGTTTCCAGTGCTGCATTTACATTTTCAATTGTGTTGGTGCTAGGCACCCTTTTTGGCTATCGAAAATGAGTCTTATGGATTCTCGCTTTAACGACCTTTCTATGCATGCGACCTATAGAGCTTAGCTGTAATGCCCTTATAATTGGAGCATTCTATTCTGCTTCCTTTCTTATAAAGACTGTGTATATATCCAACCTTCCAATCATGCGATAACTTCGCCCCTTGGAATGGATTTGGTAACATTTTCCCAGGTAATGCTTATTGTAATATGCGACAAAAATGCATTAACGATGACCGGCAGGACCAGTAAAAATGCTTGGAAAATATAGTTATTTATGTATCAAGAACAAAAAATACGTGTTTATGGCACGCGGCATCAATTGTCCAACTCGGCTTCGCCTCGTGACATAAACACGCTTTTACTCGTGTTTACAATTTATTATTTTCTACGATCGTAACAGAAGTATAACAATTCTAGATATTCGTGGATATGACTATGTCAACAACTTATCCAACTGTACGACAAAGTGTGCAATTTGTTTTTATTGCATTACTGCACTAAAATGACAGTTGAAAAGTTGAAATTTCGTAATGGTATTAGAAAAAAATATATACGGGGAGACTGAAAGACACAATTAGTTTGTCATGCTTGAACCGTCTTAACTAGCTTTATATAGTGAAAATAACTGAAAAATTGTCAAAATCGAAAACTTAGATTTGACATAGGTATTATTAGTTGTTACCCAAAAATATCCTACAAATATTGCTCACCCAGGGAACCCGTGCTAACTTTAGATCATCTGTGGTAACATATTTATTATCTAGTTTTTGGATAAACTGGCTGCTGAGGCAACCAAAACTAGAAAACGCACTACGCACTCTGATTTACTGTTATTCGCTCAATACGCTATCGGCTAATTCACGATAATAATTTATAGCAATAATCCCAGACATCTATACCGGCCCACCTATGCGACGTGGGATATTGCGTGGGTGGCGATAATTGGAGACGCTTTTAGAATGCTAAATCGCGCACAAGAAAAGTTAATTCATACCTGGCTAACCTAGAAAGCAGCGCAGGCTAAATGCATCATAGTTGCATTGAAGGAATGCATGCACAGAGCATAGAGCATAGAGGTTTGAAAGGCTCGCTGTGTAAATACACTTCTTACAGCTTTTATTGCGTGCTTAATTAGACGTTAGCTTCAGAACAATAGCAAACAAATACTTGGAAACTTATTATCTATTATGTTTGTGTTTTAATTAGGACTTATGTTAAATTAAGTCATTCATAAATTGCATATTAGTCGATGTGTGGATATAATGGTTTTGTTTTTATTAAACTGCTGTGATTATTGTAACATTTGAAAACTCAAGTACGAGCCCTTTGTACCATCTCTCTAGTTACATTTGTGTGCATATGTTTGTGGGTAGTCTTGTTACTCTACAATTGCTTTTGTTTCAGCTTTATTTTTTAAGGTGCACAACCAACGTTCTCCGGGTTTAATATACTATCTAAGTACTTTAGGAGAAACAAGTTCCATTTCGATTGAATATTTCTGACGATTTACAAAAAACATAAAATTCTACATTTTACTTTTTTAAAAATAGTGAAAAAGAACAAAAGACTGTGTTAGAGCGATAATATCAATTGAAATTAACTACCTTAAACTGAATAAAAAAATAAAATAAGCTGGTACACCCTGTATACGAACGAACCATGCCAAATCCGCATCGGGCGCGGAGTCATTTGCATTTATAAATTTTATAAATTCCGGATGTTCACCGCACTGGTTGGCTTTAATTTGACGAGATCTAGCATTAGATAATGGCAGGTGTCATTGTAGTGCTCTGGCATTCAAAATAAAGCAGCGTGGTTAAATCAAAGCGTTACTTTGAACTCTATTAATATTAATAAGGTAGAGTGCACCATAATTTCTCAATTCATTGCAATTTCATATCTGATATGCCTTTTGCATTCAAATTGACGTGAAGGCGAATGCGCCGTAAATGCAACGGCATTAGGACGTGTTCTGCGTAATAACCTTGCCTCATTGTTTTTCTATCTATGCACATATTTAATTAAAATAGTTTGTACGCAAACTACTGGAGCTTGTCGCTTACCTGTTGAACGCACCGGTTAATTCCTCTTATGAAAATAAATCCATATTGAATGCGCCAACTATGTATATGCAGCCGCGTATGCAACCCAAGCACGTATTGTTATTAATGCTATTATGAGTGTAATTCGATTTTTGCATAAAATTGCATGATAATAACGGTTGTAGCAACCTGTAGACTTAATTGATTCTTCTGGATAGGCCTCGAAGCCCATCTAGTGATAATTACTCATTATCTCTGTTTAGACATGTAATTTTATTTAAATAATAGTTGTGTAAAGAATTAATTAATGCATTTAAAATTGTGTGTATTTTACGTCTACCTACGTCCTATAACTGGCGTTAACGATAGTTATGTTTGCAACTAACACGAAGTTACAAGATTGGAATATTCAGAATTGAGACAGCTACAATATCAAGTACACTATGGTAAGACATGCAATACGAGAGAAAAATTGAGCCCTCGAGACGTCCAAGCCGAGTGAGGTCTTTTCTCGAGTGAATTATTTGTAATAACACACCCCTGCTATAGAAACTTAATAATTATTAGGCTGTGATGTCTCTTAGTTTTGTTAGCCCCTCTGAAAGTGATACTTTAATTAACAAGCTCTGGTAATTTACATACTTACCTGTTTGTAGACGGCGTGTCTGTTTTGACGTTTGTAGGTTAATGCCAATACTGATTTATTTTTTATTTATTTATCAAGTTTTGAAACCTGCAGTAGATTGGAAAGAGGCTATTACATTGTTTGGCGTATTTATTCGAATCTGTATATGATATACCGCACAGTCTTGGCGTATTAGACGTGTTCTGTTGGGTTTTGGCGTATTGCCTACTCTACTTCGCGAAGTTATGCATTCTGTTGCTGTGAGTTTTAGCACTGTTGCTTAATAACTTTCGTTTGCGGTCAGGTGTTGTAGGATCATTTCGTCCCACGGTGGTGGTCAAATCGCTTATCGACCCTCCTTTCGCATTTTATCAGTTTCGTTTCGCAACTTCCGGCAGAATTCGTAAAAACAAACTATCTGAAATCCTCGCGTTTTGCCTTTACAAGGGATTTTTGAAATTTTATGGTTGCAGACCTCCTTTGTTTTTCTCAATTCTTCTGTTGGAACTTTGTCTTTACGCATTTTAATTCCATTTTAGACGGTTTTCAGTAAGTCGGCACCTCCTTTAAGCCGTTTTACACCTGAAGTGAGTTTTCTTAAAGGCGCTCCGCGTCGGTACGCTAATGGTGTCTTGTCACAGGATTTTTTGTATTTTCGCATTTACACCTACAGGTTATTATTTTTGAATGAATTTTGGATTATAGTATTTTCATATTTATGGACTTGGGTATCTGGATTTTTCGGTTTATAGACTTGGTTGCGTGTATTGCCTCGCTTTGACTTCGCTTTTGCAATCTGTATGATTTGCCTACGTTGGTACCGTCTTATATAAAATTGAAGCCACATCAGTACCCTTGATCGACGCGACGCTGGATTCAACAGATAAGCTATACTTTGTACTTTAAATATTTTTGCTGCAGTTCAAAATATATCATGGCGAATGGCTTATGAACCGACGATGTTGAAATTTTTCTGTTTATGCTTGATTTACCATTTATTGGTATATTAATGCATTAATGATTTATATGCGTATTTTTACGTACCTTACGTTAAACTTCCATTTGAAATTACAAATTACAACGTTATATAGTGAATGTCTCGTGTATACGTCGCGGGTTTGGTATTGAGGCCTCAATTTCTTACGTACCTTATGTTGTGATAACATACTCTGCCCTTTTATGTTATTTGTCTCCATGTATTGCAAATAAATATCACCTTATGCGCCGTATTTACGTCTTTTTCTTTCTATAGCAGGTCATAGCTTATCAAAGAGCCTGCGTATGATAAATGTAATTTTGAGATTCCTCTCTTCAAGGTGAGTTGCGATTACCATATCACCGGAAAATCTTCCAACTTAGATTAACGAGTTGCTGAACAATCAAGTTGGTGGCGCCCTTATTTGGTTTTAATCATTTTAGTGTTAATCTACCCCCTCCTTCTCTCTATTGGTTACAGGACTATTTTGCTATTCACCGCTTGATATTCTGCCTACATTCAAATGTTACATGATTCAGCGGTCATATGAATCTAGTCGATTTTTTTTTGTAGAAACACTAGCCTTCTGAGTCAACTGTATATGTCAGGTATAGTGTAATTGAATAGCGTATTTCGGGACAGATTGTGTCTTATATACCTCGAGAACTTAATGAAACAAATAAATAAATAAACGGATAATCAAACTTGACTTTTTAATGGATTGAAAACAGTATTTATATTAAATACTTTCAATTTTGCAAAAGTTTGATGTACTTAAATTTGCAGCGATCAGAAATTCAAGTCTTTAAAACGGCTCCAAAGTTAATTAGAACTTTGTCGGGAATTAAAGGCTGGAAGCTGGGCTTGAATTAAACTAGACGCTGCAAGCGCGGGGGGGGCGGTGCACGTGAACCCCTTTTAATTAAAATTTGGACTCTTTTCGTCTAAGGTTATGTTTTCCAGTTAAAAAAGTAGATTAATTTGGCGCTGTTTCGCGGCGTACCGAACCGTGGTGATCGATTCGTTTGAAATATTAGAGGGCAGTTATTTCCCTGTTATTGCGACGAAAAGAAAGCCTGACCCTGACACCGTCAGAACGCACAATAACTGAGGAATTTTGCTATTGCTCCGACCTTCGCCTTCGCGAATTTATATCTGCTTTCCGGGCCCGGAATTTCGGAGCTGCCGGAGATATGCTCTTGACTTCCACGGTCAAGTTTCAGAAACAGAAACCGAGCTGAAGCCGCGTAACGACTTAATGCGGCGTAATTAAAATTGATTGGCGTATAATTTGACTAATTGTGCCGGTGAAATTGATTAATTCGGCACTAACGGTTGCGTAAAAATTATGATAAATGGCGAATTGAATATGTAAATTGCCCAATTTCTCCTAGGTGTTCTTGCTTACTTTACGCATTATACTAATTACAGTCATTTTCGCTCACCGAGCGAGTGGTGTGATGATTTAAATGATTTTAATTGCTCTCCCTAGTTAGATTTTTAAATAAACTGGATCCTAAATGAAGTAAATGTATACTGTAATTAGACATTAATCATGAAGTTAAAGAATGCACACTATATCTTCTTACCGTCAATGATGCTATTGTGTTTTGCTTAAATATACACGCAGTCTACAAAATTTGGCCCCCTTCCAGCAACCTGCATTTTTTATAAATAAACGGATTATGTAATTAAGAACAAGTGTCTAATTTTAACACTTCCCGTAGTGTGGCCGCTGTGTAGAATTAATTATCTGTTTGATAAATGGATTGGAAAATGGGTATTATTTTGTATTTACGAAGATGTAAATTCAAAATTGTACGAGTTAAGCGATTAAAACATTTTAAATTTTAGTTCATTAAGAAGAAATAAATTAAAAGAATCTAACTCTTGGAGAAAGTATATCCATCATTAGTTTCTCGGAGTTCTCCCATTTTAGGAAATAATTTTGCATGCCAAATATTTACGGAAATCACTGTAGGCTATTTATTACACTAAGCAAAGGCTTTGCTAGTTAAAATTGTTTTTATTTCTAGTGGCACTTCATAATTCAAACAGTACGAAGTAATAAATAGCAATGTGAACTATAATCAAGTATTATTTAAATATTTACTGCAATTTTACCATAAGCTCTCTGTATAGGAAAACTTTTCTGTTCTTTAATTTTTGCCTTGGCTAGTACAATTAAAAAAGTATTAATGCGCTTTGTTTTATTATTAATTTATAGAATAAGCTGATTTTGATTTTACAAGTTTTAGCCAGTGCCTTACAACAATTACAATTTCACATTAAAAAGTAATTTGCCACCACTCCACAAGTTCCTTAAAATCCTAGCTTATGAATAGCATAACGATGGAAGCATCTTCTATTTTGTGCTTGGAATTTCCGGTACGATGCAATACGAAACACGTTTGGCTGGCTACGATTTACACGAGTATCGTCTGCCAAGCTGTTGAGTTATTTCTGAAGTGCACCACAATTTAAAACGTATCGATAATAGACAAAATCTATACTTTAGTATGTTTCATAGTCCATATTTAAACTGAACTATACAGCAACAATTAATTGTAAATTTTAATAACAATATTTTAAACTGCACATTTTAACCAGAGTAAATAACAATAAATTACATGTAAACAAGCGTTATCTTGAGGCCATTATGCATAATATATGCATTCAATGCTTTCTTCTATTCTTGCTGCGGAAAATTTTTAATTTGCAGTTTGTTCTGTTGAATTATGTAGAAATGCTTTAAATGATGCAAAGATTGCCAAAAATGTAGGATATTTATTTGCATTTATCTTACTACAATTCATATTTATGCATAAGGAGTTTATGAATGTTTCGAAAGGGTTTTATCTGAATCACCAGTATCTCTTAACAGAGAAAACAAATAAGCATAAAAAATACTAAACTAATACAAAAAAACAAAACAACTAATGAACTAATCTGCAACATAATGTTATGAGGTGGCGCCCCGTTCTGTTGCCATATCAAGTTACGGTATTTTCTCGTCGGTAATTCCGATATGTTGTTCTATATTACTTTTATAAACATATCGATATCTTCCACCATTTACATCCATTTTATAAATAATTGTCCCAATGCTTGTATTTGATCACACCTTACTTGAATAACCCCCTCCTTGAATCTTATCAGCCTGAATTTTATATGATGCTTGACGAATATAATTTATTCAACCCATTAAGCAGTCCACACTTGTAGTGAATGTCGCCACGTCGATAAAATTTATTTTTCTAGAAAATTAATATCGTTTCGTACTTGTCTAAAAATTTCGTTGCAAAATTCAAAGATGTTTCTGATACTCTGATAATCCTTGATGTACTGTCCTGAACCTGTATGGACTGTATCTAGTTATAACGCATTGAAATCGCCTGTAATTTCCTTAAAAATAATAAAAATTGAAGATCACCTCTTTTTGCAATAATTCCTTTTTGTTTTCTTTTGGGCATTTTCCTTTTCATCGAACTGCTTCGCAATATTTTTAATAGTCTGTAGACATGGTGTGCGGTGTGGTGTAATTTTGCAAGGGAATAATTACCTGCATTCCTGTATTCCATTACCAATAATTGATTGATTTCTTACGCTTATACGCTGGAAGGAATAGTTCTTGACGTTCGATTGTATTGCAAAGAGTCAAATGTTGATTATCATCTTGAAACTTTACTGAAAATAACGTTAAAACCAGTGGCGGAACCAAACACCTCCACAACCCCCTCATCGCGGTAGGGCCCAACAAATGAGGGAGGAGTCACCGGCCCAGGCTTCTAGGGGGTGCGTAACAAAAATCAAAATTATTTTTAAGCATACCTAAGGGTGAACTAATATTTTACTTTGTTTGGAGACCAAACAAACTACTAATTAGTAATTAAAGTGCAGTCTCGACAAAAATTGCATTTAAAAAACAGCAAGAATGTTTTTTATATTTAAGTCGATTCTCGGTAATCCGAATAATTCGCTAATCCGAACACCTCCCTATCCGGATCAATTCTGATTATTGAGACTGTACGGTATTCGGTATTTTACAGTTGACACTTTAGTTGCATTGATCCGTTGGAAACTGTTAGTACTGCATCAGATCAGATTTAATCGTCTATTGTATGTGAATCGGAAGATTCGGAACGGTATTGCTATTAGTAGCAAAAAAAATAGTTGGCGATTAAGTGCCCATGGAAATCCTGGTATTTCTATTTATAAAAGTGCATAATAAATGGAAAAGAAATCGAAACATTATTCTAAATCGACCAAAAATAGTTACTAAACATAAACATGCAAATAAGGATAAGAGTACATACCTAACTAAAAATATTTTTGTTTATACACTGGTCTAATAGCAACTATATGTATATCAGTCCAGCAACAAGTCCGGTGGGTACGTTTTTATGGCCTAGGCTGGTAACACTTAACGACACCTTTGACTTGGGTGAGTCTAGGGTTGTGCCTTTGACCGGTCAACAACTTTTTGGTCAATTGACCGGTCAATTGACCAGCCAATTGACCGCTCATTTGACCATTTTAATTTTTTTAATTAATCTTTTTTTAATCAATTGTATTGATAGTTCTGTAAGTTTAAGCAAATCACAAAGTTAACTAGTATCATATTACCACCAACCCTTTTGATTAGTATTTATAAGTGCATATAATTAACAGATTTAACAATTATTTCATTTTATACTCTCGGTAACTAAAATAATACACCATTTATTGGCCATATATTTATGCTTCAATAAAAACAAATCATTACTGCATAAGTACAGCAAAGAAGAGAATAATAACAAACTAAAATGTATTAAGAAACCCCCCAAGAAACATTGGTCGCTGTGTGAATCCCCTCGCTAAATATGTAAATCCCCTGCATTTTTGCAATTTCAGTAAATGTTTGATGAGTTACAGGCTTACAGCCAATAATAAAGACCTTCTACAAAAAAAAAAACGTTGATTGATAGTGTAATTTAATATAAGCAATTTTAAGGCTAAAAGAGCATTTGACAGCGAATTTGACCACACAGTTTTTGACCGTGGTCAAATTGACCGGTCAATTGACCGGTCAATTGACCGGTCAATTGACCAAGGCACAACACTACGTAAGTCTGACAGAGACTGTTTATGTCTATGTCAAATGCAATGTTAACAGGTTAGGTTAATTTAATCATCAAAATGGTTCTTATTCTTGTTTAGTATACAACTTTTTTATATACGACACACGGCCGGTATTGGCAAGTTCACACCGCGGGTCATAAACTCCTTCTTACGCCCATGTTATATAATTATTATGTATTATCGATCAATAACATGTGTTTTTTAGACCTCATTTTCAAGCGTAAAGCAAGTCTCTTTCGCCCTCCGGCGATAAAATTCTCTTTCGAATGGTGACGTCATTATAGCAGGCGAAAAAGGATTTTATCGTGGACAGACACCATTGTAGTTATTATTTACAGACACGTATTAATGAAAACCATATTTACAAAGGTAATATTCAGTTAATCTCCCTTCAACATTGTTTGTTCAGCCACTGACAAAAACTATAGCGGTTGTAGCGTAGCAGCATATAAAAAGGTGGAAGTTTTATTAATGAAAATTGCTTCTTTCTTTAACGCGCTCTTCCAAACGTTGTACTAATTCATTCATTACATTATATAAAATAATTTTATGCTCTGGAATTGTGCGAATTTCATCCTCTATACTTCGTTTGAGGTCGTAAAGAGTTATTGTTCTTTTAACCAATAGATAAGTAAGTTACAGATTGACCATTTTCTTCTAAAAAAGGAAATTCCAATAATTATTGAGCTTGAAATCACGCACCAAATTTTAGGTAAATGGTAATTTTTACATGCATGTTCCGTAGCCAAATAACGAAAATTGTGTCTGTTAACTTGACCATTTAAGTGGAAATGAGCTGCACCACTCATCAAGAGAGGTTCTAGGGTATCAGTATCTTCCCTTCAGAAACGCTTAAAAAACTGAAGATTTGATTGTATGTACAGTGTGCCAATACCAATGGTAAATTTTGCTAAAGATCAACGAGAGCGTTGGATGTCTTATGCTCACAGCGATGCACATTTCGAATCTTTCATTTTGCGTGCATAAAATGGGTTCATTTATATCGTTCTGCACAAATTATTTATTGATCTACATTAATACATTTTGGCTATATTATAATTAGTTTTCGCTTCTTACTTATATCGAAAATTAATACACTATTTTAGGACAGAACACTTTTGGGACTCCATTAAATACAGGAGTTTCTCTACAATAGAAATTCCATTGTTCAGGGCTATTTCTAATAATAAAGGTTTAGTTGATATAAAAACCGAAGTACCAGAATAAATTCGTTTATTGGTAGTAGGGTAGTTGTATTTCAATTTTGTGAGAGGTACGGTAATTGTTGAATAACATCATTTACTGAACGAAATTACTGTTTTGCTAATTAAACTTCAATGTGTGGATTCGGTTTTCCAAAGCAGTAGTGTTTATGGTGGCTAAATAGATACAGAATTTGTAGAATATCAGGCCTTTCGAAAACAGTTAAAGTTCGTTAATTTTTGTGTGAATTATAATATAGCCAAAACTGAGTAATAACTACGTCTATACATAACCTGGTAAATGCATCGCTGCGAGCAAAATATACCCACGGCCCTAGTTGATCTTTAGCAAAATTTACCATTGGCGTTTGTCTATGTTTCGTTAGCCGTCAGACACACTGTATAATCATAGATACATTTACCGCTTTACCTTTTTACTATAGTTGGAAAATGTTATGCTGTTAAACGAGACATCTGGCTCACATTGTATATATTTGGAATCGGAAGAATTAGATCATCAAATAGTTTTTAAAAAAGCCTTCGATATCAAGGACATAGAATTTAGTTGTCGCTTATATTTAGCGTGCACAGAATAGTGATACTATCCTGGCCGTAACTCAACATTAAATCTCTAAGGGGGCAAACCCAACTGATAAGTAAATGAGTTTATAATTTTTTTCAAGGGAATTACGAAAGTAACTTAATGGCGGTTTGTTTTTTAAGAAATTTAAAATTTTCGTGTCATTTTATATGCTAAGTTTGCACCGGGTGATTTCGATGCAGAATTTAAAACGACGTAAATGTCCGACGCGCTCTGCATAAGCGGAAACCTGAATTTCCATTCTGCTGGATGTTGTATGTAAAACTGGTCATATGTCCAACTAACAGCTTAATTAACTTAAATAAACAGCAAAGGTGGGTGTCCGTCCAACAGCTTTATTAAATTTGCATATGCCAACTTAACGTTCGCTGCCCAAAATATTTACAAACAATGTTCTTCTGATTTTAAATGGTTTCATTTTGTTTAAACAGTTTATTATATTCTGTTGGAGAAGGTACAAAAAACCGTACCAGATTCTTACACTTATGAGAATCCTCGAAGCTTGGATTTAGAGGGCATATTTTCAAGTAATCTTGTTCTTCTTTGGTTTTGTCTTTGCCTCGCCAATCTTCTTCTGTTGTGTACTTTCTAGATCCAAATCCCATCTGCTATTTGTTTATCATTAACCCATCTTTTTATGCTGTCCACCGACCTTTTCTTGTCATGCCACATGATCAACACATTTTCACTTTAGGTTGTCATAAACTGCATATGGAGCTGCTTATTGTCTACATTGTGAATGATTTTTTAACACAATGTGTCTACATTGTAAATGCTTTTTTAACACAATGTTTGTTTCAGGTAAAGTGGCCGTCATATTACGAAACTACCACAAGTGGAGTTGTGGTAAGTTAGCTTCTAACATAATTGTCAACTAACCAACGGAGTAATGAAAATGCATGATTAACAGACACCCTGGTGCAAAGGATTCTGAAACTGAAACAAATTTTGAGTAGAAGTAAGCTAAGTTACTAATGCGGTTGTTTATGTTCACTGAAATGCTGAAATATACACTGATGATTTAATTATATATTGCAGAGGTCGGGAGGGTTGATTGTTTCTACTTATAAAACTCAAGTTATTCACCAGTATTTTAAATTTAATAACAGTAACATCTTATATTTGCTTAAATGGGTTTTCCTACAACTATACAAATACGCATTTATAAATAAGAGAAAAGTACAGCCGTATTTCAATTTTAATAATTTCGTTTGCAGCCAAGTTCGGAGCATTCCTTTTCCTTGCCATTAACCCAAAATGGGCTCTGCTAATTAGTTACGAAGTTACAAAGAGCCGTGCCAAATTGCCGTTCTTTACATCCAAGTTATTACCGAATCATTGATTTTCTGTAGGAAAGCGCCCTTTCATGTAATTTTACAGAGCATTTAGTAATAAGTCAGAACGACGCTCGCGAGGCTCAAAGATAAATAACGGATTAGAACATAATCTCGCCCAAAAGAAACTTTGCATAAAGTAGCATTTGCCCGGCCATAACACCGCACGGAAAACTGGAACTCGAGTTACAAACGATTTATGTCGTCGCCTCCCACTTTTCGCTCATAAATATACGTAGTCCGTTTTTGAACGTACCAATGAACTTGACCTCCAGTCAAGGCGAGGAGCTTTCTTTAAAGGATGTTTGTTTATTTTTTGCGTTGTAACTCCATTAAATCGACGAAAATAAAAGAGCGTGTACTATGTTCCATGTGTTGTAAGAAAATCGCACTTCAATGGGTGCTTTTTCTGAAGTAAATGTTAGTATTCGTAACGTATACAAAATGAAGGATTGTACATTTTGCTAGATTAGATAATTCTGGCGCAAAACAAATGTCTTCGCTTCCTTGCACTGATTTATATTAGCAGGTCATCAGCTGCTCCCACGCGCTATCATCGGCGTCGGGAGAGATCATTGTCAAAATGAATATGTTATGCCCACTTCTTTTAGCCAAGTTTTAACCATAGCATGTATGAGATGGCTATCGCCACTCGTTGAAAGGACGTGCTTTTTCTAATTTGCATAAACGCCGACAGCTTTTTTCTGTAATAGCTGTTCCTTTACTACTAAATGCTATCATGACATACCTTGTATATGGCGCTAGTAGTCCTACAGTACTTTCCAGAAGCGGATCAACGATAAACAGTAAAATTGTTATTTAGCTGTTAATTAAGTGTTAAAATTGTCGAATATTCATCAGTTGTTAAGAGCGTAAGAAAAGATCGCTGTTATGTTAGCTTACAAGGTGTATATTAAACTTTAATTTGTTTATTTATAATTTCCAGTACTTTTAAACGTTAATTAGAGTACAGTCAGATTTAAATTGTTAGCACATACCTTTAGAAGATCGACAAGGCTTCAGAGTCTTTGCTTTAGCTCTGAGGAAGGCGGTGGTATGTACTTATAAGATTATAAGTTTAGACGGAGATTGCCCCCCTCTCCCCGTCCGTCGTTTTGTTTAATTAATGTACTACTACTTTAATTTATACCATGTTTGTTTACCTAGCTGGCTCAGTACACATGAAACTATTTTAAAATTACCTCAGTTTCTGGCTAGGAAGCACCACTAAATCAACCTCAAACAAGACTCCCAAGAGAAGATAGTTTGCTCATTGAAATTAACACAGATACTGACATTTGAAAAACATATAAAACAATAAAAAATCAGAGTGAATAGCCATTCCTAAACACATCACTTTTAAAATACGAGTGGATTATTAACGCGCAATAGCTCGTGGCTACACCCATTTATAAGTCAAAGCAAAGTAACTGTATTTAATACGCAAATAATCAATTTGCTAGAAATCCGCCGTCGCGCCTCGATGCATAGAAATTTGCCTTCGCGCGAAATATGAAACTCGCAGTGTTTATTTGTTAATTAATTGTATTTTTCACACAGCCTGGAGCAAACTCTTATCGCTTAAACTGCAAACATACTCCGAAATAGTTCGTGACCGAGAACTGCTGCGCAGCACCATAAAACTTGAACAGCGCTGCATAGAAATTTTCCACGAATACGGCCAAGTCGCCTCTTTGGCGGATGATGTCAAGAAACAAGCGGGGCATTGCCGCCCCTGCGTACTTTCCCTGTACACGATTAAAATGACATTTACTTGAAGTTTAAACACGGACTTGTGGCACATAAACACTTACGCAGTAAATTCAATTTAGTGCGCGGTCCCAGTTTCCTTGCTATGTGGCGATTTTACAATTTACACTGTGAGACATGCGCCTCACGCTTGACACGACCGCAACTAAATTCAGCTTCTCCGCGTTGCTCGAAGAATCCACATCAATCGCTGAACACACACAATTGAACTATTCGCGCACTAATACTTGTAAACTTACAATTATACTAAGTTACAATGATAACATCTAATTACAATGAAAAGAATGCAAACGCAGCCCTCTAACTACGACAAAATTTCAATATTAGGAAAATAAAATTGAGGAACTCGAGGAGAACTCAAATGAATCTACTTCGCTTGAAGCGTCGAAACTCCAACTTTGTTTGCATAAACTTTAAATCACTACATGAATAGAATCAAAGAACAGCTCACACTCATAATATAAATAATATAAACAATATAATAGTAACATTTCAATATTTCTGACAATATCTGGTTATACCATATAAGGTCATGACAAATGTATTATTCATCTAACGTCAACGCTGAGATGCACACTAATAAGTGCTTGGAAGTGCATGCTCTTCTTACAGTTTTTATATAATAACACAACCAATAGAAACTTGATTACCCCGATCTCGATTGACGAAAACTATTTCCAAACGATAAAAATCAATGTTAAAATCTTGTTAATCCGAATTTCAACGATCACAATTCAGTTCCGGATTATATCTATAGTTTCTAGTATGAGCATGTAAACTCCACAATATTTTGAATTTCACGTACCCTATCAAGGAATTATTAATTGTTACGCAATTGTATGGTGCTATGGTGCAATTACGGCGCGATAACAATTAAAAAAGATAGTTATGAAAACGAACATTGAATTGAAGAAATTAATTAAGGAGTGAACAGAAGGACAATGCATTAAAAATGTACGGTAAATGTACCACCTTCTTTAAACCATGTTGCGCCTTAGAAACTCTTATTGGTCGTAAATCGCGCGATAATTGGAACACGAGAATTATAGACCACCGTACGCTTTGTGATGTTAAACAATTCCTGGCTTCATTGTGTTGAGGTCTAAATACAGCGCCAACAATTTAAAGCGCATGTTATCTGATTATTCAGCACTTCTCAATAACATCAGGTAACTGCAGTTTTCCTTGCAGTTCTGCAATAGCGAACACATAAAGCGCACTCCCGATATGGCGAGTTATTCCCTTTACATCCATTAATCCATCCAAGGTTCATAAACACTGCTGTGTTTAGCAATATTTCTCATTATTTTATCTACGCTCACCACGTGTACGGAAAGTTAATATGTGCAACAAAGGCGCACCAGCGCTGCAGCTCCAAGTGCATCGTGGATATTTCACAAGCAAAAAGAGATAGAGTGGCTAAGCGGATTTATTGTTGTTATTAACGTTACACAACGGCGTGTGTGGCATTGGCACCAAGGTGATTGGTTGTTTGTCATTAGAAGTGCGGAAATGCAGCTGTGTGCAATGTAAAAGGTTGTAGGAATTTTATTTTAACGTCAGATTTCTAGTCATTTACATATTCATTATTTTCAGAAACTGACATGGTCCAATGATATGTTTCGTTGTTTTATTTAACTCGTTCCGTAAGGATTTAATCAGACTTAGGGCCGGTTGCAGAAAGCAATGTTAAGTCTGGTGTTAGCTAACATCGCGTCAAAGTGAACAAAATCGCATCAAATTTTGTTTACTAATGTATTAGTTACCATAAGCATTTGAGATTTGATTCGTTTTTGTTCACTTTGACGTCGCGTTAGCTAACACCAGACTTAACATTGCTTTCTGCAACCGGCCCTTAATGACTTCTATAGTTCGCATAAAACGTAATGGAAGTGATTATGTCAAAACAATTTAAATACAGATTACCTGGCAATATCGACCAGAATCCCAAGGTTTCTGGTTTAAAAATGTTGTTTACTGAAGTACACGACGTGACAATAGCGTATATTCATTTTTGATATTGTAGCATATGTACATCAATATAAGTACTAAGAATTCAACTGCGTGTCAAAGGATTATTAACAAACATTGTAATTTCCTACGAGGTGGATGAACACAACCCCGACTGGATACAACGCCGACCGTGGACACAACTGTCTGAAGTGGACATTAGGCCGCCAACGGCCGCAACCCCGAATCATGAAGTAACAATTTTGACTCGACTTTGATCGATTGCGGTGGAAAGAACGCCGGATACAACCGTGAATCATAAAATAAATATGTTGTCTCAACTTCGACTGATTGCAGTGGACACAATGCCAACCGTGCACAACGCCGACCGTCTGTAATGGACACCACTGACTACGGCCATAACACCACCGACTACGACCATAACACCGACTCATAAAATAACAATTTTGACTCAACTTCGACCGTTTGCTGTGGATGCAACGCCGACCACGACCACAACGCCAACCACAACATCGAATCAAAATAAAATTTTTGACTCAACTTCGATCGATTGCAGTGGATACAACGCCGATTGAACACAACGCCGACCGTGGATATAACGCCGACTGTCTGAAGTGAACACTACGCCTACCACGGCCTCGACACCGACCACGACCATAACCCCAAACACAACATAGACTCAAGATAAAATGTTTGACTCAACTTCGATCGACTGCAGTGGATACAACGCCAACTGGACACAACGCCGACTGTCTGAAGTGAACACTACGCCGACCACGGCCACAATACCGACCACGACCACAACACCGACCACGACCATAACCCCGACCACGACATCGACTCAAAATACAATTTTTGACTCAGATTCGATCGGTTGCAGTGGATACAACGCTGAGTGGACTCAATTGCCGACCGACCGTGGACATAACTCCGCTGACTGAAGTGAACACTACGCTGACGACGGCAACCGACTCATGAAATAAACTTTTTGACTCAACTTCGACCGATTGCAGTAAACACAATTGCGACCACGGACACAACGCCGACTGTAAGCTGTGTAGACTACGTTTATCGCAAAAGTAAAACTAAGCTTATGTTATCTAGGGACGACAACGGTAAGCCAATTGAAACCAAATTTTTCGATTTTAACGTCACACTCTCTTAACGTGATGTGCAAAAACTACCTAATATTATCCAACACATCCTTATTATCACTGCTATAACTCTGGCGATTTTAAGGACAGTGTGTTACCCTGGAATATTTTTTGTTTAATTCCATATTGGGTATAGGTACACGGTTTTAACGCGTCAGAACACTTAACTGCAGATGATTCCATCGTCATAGCACAAAAAAATTTACTTTTAAAACAACTAAATTGCTAAATTAGGATTTTAGATGGTCATACTTTATTGTACTCGTTAACAAGTTACAACAACTTAAAAAAATGTTTTTTTATTTGTCAAAACCACAGAATGTACTTTTAATCACCATAATTACAGCGTCATAATAAGGTGGTGTTGGATAATATTATTTTTGAATATGTACAATATCAATGAGCTTTTAATTGAGAAAGTTATAAATTATTCCAGCAATGGAATAATTTTTCATGATTCACCTGTTGTCAGCCAATCATATGCTGGGTTTTTAATTATTCTTAAGTAAATCATGAAGGTGAAACAAATTAGAAGGCTTTAATAACGCCAAACCTTACAGACAGTAAAAAAAAATGAAGTAAATTATTTAATACGAGTAAAAAGCATTGGATTTACCTCGTGAGAATAACCATTATTCACTCGGATAAATTACGCCACACGTATTCGATGTGGCTTGTGGCCCAAATTTTATTCTCGTAAATAATGTTCAACTATCTTACATATTGAATAATATACTATTATAATATCACTTTCCACGCAGTTTTATTTTCGCGATAAATGTCTACATAGCTTACAGTGGACGTTGTGTCTGTAATATGCGTAGCGTCCATGAAAGACGGTCGGCGTAGTGTCCACTGCAATCGGCCAAAACTTTTATTTCATGAATCGGCGTTGTGACAGTGGTCTCGGCTTAGTGTCCACGGCAGGCGGTTGGCGTTGTGCCTACGGTCGGCGTAGTGTGCAGTTCAGATGATGGGCTATGTCCACCGTCGACGAAGTGTCCATAACAGATGGTCGGTCTAATGTCTACGGCAGACGGTTAACGTGTCCTCGATCGGCGTTCTGTCCCAGTTGGCGTTGTACGTACAGTCGGCGAAGTGTCAACTTCAGACGGTTGCCTCTATGTTACGGTCAGCGTAGTGTCTACAACAGACGGTTGACGTTGTGTCCACGGTCAGAGTTGTGTCCCCTGTCGGCGTTGTGTCCCCAGTTGGCGTTGCACCTACAGTCGGCGAAGTGTCAACTTCAGACTGTTGCCGCTATGTCACGGTCAGCGTAGTGTCCACAACAGACGGTTGACGTTGTGTCCACGGTCAGAGTTGTGTCCACGGTCAGAGTTGTGTCCACGGTCGGCGTTGTGTCCCCAGTTGGCGTTGTGCCTACAGTCGGCGAAGTGTCAACTTCAGACGGTTGCCTCTATGTCACGGTCAGCGTAGTGTCCACAACAGACGGTTGACGTTGTGTCCACGGTCAGAGTCGTGTTCCCGGCCGGCGTTGTGCCTACAGTCGGCGAAGTGTCAACTTTAGACGGTTTCCTCTATGTCACGGTCTGCGTAGTGTCCACAACAGACGGTTGACGTTGTGTTCACGGTCAGAGTTGTGTCCCCGGTCGGCGTTGTGTCCTCGGTCGGCGATGTGCCTACAGTCGGCGTTGTGCCTACAGTCGGAGTAGTGTCAACTTCAGACTGTTGCCGCTATGTCACGGTCAGCGTAGTGTCCAAAACAGACGGCCGGCTTTGTGTCGACAATCGGCATAGTGTCCACGTTGTCGATGTTGTGTCCACAGTCGGAGTTGTGTCCCCGGTGGACGTTGAGTTCTCGGTCGGCGTTGTGTCCACTCAACGTTGTGTCGTCTAGGTATTTTATGTTTTCCTCGACAACGAATACATTTTTACAGTCTGACTATAAGGTGTTTCTGTACTTAATAATAATACGTTTATTCCCATCTTTGTACAAATATACATGGTGTTCAAAAAATATACAGACAAACTTTTAAACATATGTCCAAAAACGCTTCATTTTCGAGACACAGGTTGTTAAAAGTTGTAAAAAAAATTGTTCAAATTTTTTCCTCGAAAACGAAGCAAGATACGCAAAACATTCAAGTGAAAAAAAGTTGTGTTTTTAGTTGTTTCATCTTAAACAAGTTTAAAAATTGCAACAAAAACCACTGGGTATTATTTTTTTATGCAAAAACACTAACAGGTTGCCCCGTGAGCGCGCCCCTGGAATTACTGTATGAACTGTAATAGATCCAAAAGATGCCCCATAAAGTTACCAACAAACTGTGAAAATTTTATTAAAATCGGCTGAAGCGTTTTTTTTTTCTACAAATTTTAACACCCTGTATCTCGGAAACGGAACGTTTTCGGACAAATGTTTGTTTTGATGTCCCCTACCACCCCTAAAAGTTTGTCGGTATATTTTTTGAACACCCTGTATACATATAGCTATAAAATATCAATCAAACAGCACGTTGTGGGAATCACAAGGATCTTGTTCAACTATAGCTAAAGCTAAGCTGGTCTCCCACAACGGCCTTGAATTAAAAAAAATAGAATCAGAGTATTTACGGCTTAACCTAAATTTAATATAACACAAAAAACATTTACATTCATTCAGTGCAGCTTAAGCAATTGAGAGACAGAGAACATAACTTGTACCCACGAGCAGAAAATGGTCTTGCAAGATACCTTAGTTGCCTGTGGTGTATGGATCCTTGCTTCTTTTTGCAGAAACATGCATCTTCGTCAAGGTTCTTTGTATGAATGACATACATATTCGATATGATATAATATTTCGAACATACGGTTGTCGCAACTCGTTCATCTTTAGAAATGTATGCCAAAATGCCAAAATTCTACACCCTACCCGTACTTTTAGACATTGCAATGGTCGTTGGGTCTTCACCTATATGGGTTTGTTCCTTGGATCAGTGGCGGTAATTTTCTTTCTTTGAAAACCCACCTAAATAAGAATGCATCTCGATTATGTCTAATCAGGTTTTTGATGATCAATTCTCGCTCGTTCGGTAGTTTTAGTAAATTCTAGAAAACCTTCTTTAAGTTGTTTTTCCAACTATTGAAGATTATCTACAATTGTGGCCAATATTTCTTAATCCTAGCCTATTCGGAAGAGGTATGCAGTAAAGATATTTTTTAATGGAAATCTATACCTAATATTTAAGAGATTTTCTTTTAAATAAATCCATAAATATTGATCTTCTGTGTAAACAATACCACCGTGTGTCGAACTGCTTGCAGTTGCAAAAGAAGCTGTATCTGCAGCAGGGCGCTTAAGCCTTCTACTCGCTGTAACAGATGGTTCATTTGAATCCCCCTTTATTTAAAATTTAAAGCACTTGCGAATTAATTGCAGTAAGTGGGCCGCTTTTGGGCGCCATCGCCGGTAGACGTATTTTAATTTCTAATATGTAGGGCGTTTATTTTTAGATTACGAAGGCTGGGAACTGCACCTAGCAACCCGATAAGAACTTTCCTATTTTCAGGGAACTGATAAGTGCACAAATAGTTCGTAATTCGTCGACCCAGCCCTTTGTCTAAACCGTTTTCTTATGTCCATAATAACAACGGGCAAGTTCAGTAGCCTTGCGGAGATAAGATTGCATACATGCAACTAAATAATTAACAGTGTTGAGGACAAAACTACAGCAAAGTGCAAGCGCAGATAAGCTTTTCTTTGTGTTCTTGCATTATTTTCAGTGAGCGCGCTTGGAAATGCTCGGGTTAATTGCCTCCGAGTTAACCTAAAGACATCAAGATTGCGACATCCTAAGCCATCGTCCTTTCTTTGAACTCCATTTTCTTGGTAGTGAGTAATATTTGTTCGAAATGTAGGTAAATTGCGACAGCTACATTTGATCATCGCGGTTACCTAAATAGTTAAACCTGAGCAATGGTGTAAAACAATATAGGCAAGACGCCCTGCCCTGGTTTTCGAGATCTTAGTCATTTAGTTATTTAAATTCGAGAGGCGATTCTGAAAGTGGCTAGCATCCTTCAGTGTTACTAAATCGTATGCTTAATACCGAATAGATCAGATCAATTAGATTTGCAAATCATTTTTTTATTTATTTCAAATTGGAAATACATCGATTAGTAAGAAGATTCGTTAATTGCTCAATTGAAACCAACATTGTACATTGTATCGTATGAGCAAAGAGGAAGTTCATCAAGGTGCCTTTGGAATTTTTAAGGCATGTGTATTATAACACCAGAAAATATGAAGCTGTCATTTCACATTTATTACAAACCGAGGGCATGATGTTCTTCTTCTTCTGCAGGCTTTGGAAAGGATTGGGTATAATCAATGTATGGATTTCACCCATTCCCGGTTGAAATGCAAAAATAACATTTAAGTATGTTGTTTTACACAAATTTAATTTCGAAATACGAAAACTTGGTTTACTGTGGAGTTGAATATTAGAAAATTTATTTTAAAAGCTTCAACTTTTACTTTTTTAATAAATTGATTCATAATATAACAACGCTAAATAAGTTTAATATTATTTTAATGCATACTTACAAGCGTTTTGGCTGGATTAATCCATTGAGCCATTGAGTACATGGGTGAAAAACCTGCGTCAATAATAAGCCGATAAAACGAAATGCTAACCACATCACCGTCGTTAAATGCCGATGACTCTAGATTGGCAATCTAGATTAACCCCTAAGACATATTAACGCTGGTAATGGAGACTATTATTATTATTTACAAGCTTTCTAGGTGCAACCAATCAAAATCACGGTTGTACTGTCAATCTTCGAATTTTGTTGAAATATTTTGATTTTCTTAACCGATTAATCCCGAATAAGTTTTTTAAATTAATCATTACATATCTGGAAAAATATCCAGCGATTTGCTTGAATCAAGAATGTAAAGTAAAATATTGGTTACCTATTGTTATACGTTTATCGTCAAAAATAAAACAATTTCAGGAATTTTCACAATATATTCAAAACATTCATATAGAGTGATTAAATAAATTCCAGATCGAGTTGAATGATGTTATATTATGTATTTATTTTATCACTCGGTATCGCGGTATATAACAAACGGAAGAAGAACAATAGTCACAAGAAAAACATTTAAAAAATGTGTTAATGGTGACGAACTTGAATAAGTTGAATTCTCACGTTTAATAATAAACGCTTTCAGGTTATTGCTCAAATACTGAATATAATTTTCAAGAGAATGTATTTGCCTATATTAGGATTTGGATTGCATATAACTGTTCAAAATGTAATCGCAGAAATTATCGGTTATCCCGAAGCTAGTAATTATCTCGTTTGACAAAATACACACTGTGTTGTGTATCTAATATCACAAAAGCCCTTACAATGGTTATTGTATGTAGCTCGGTAGAATTTGGGTTATCAAAATTAATATTCCTTTGTTTTTCCAGCTGTCGGTGTCTCGTAATAGTGACAAACAGCTTTAGAAGCCTTTAATTTGCCGGGCCTTGATTAGTTTGTTCGCACAAGGCTTCTTCATTTATTTTTCAAATTAAAGCTCAATAGCTAGTAGTAATTAGTTACATCAAGAAGGCAAATGAATATATGCAGTAGAAAAGTCCAGGGTCAGGTGTAATTATTCCGCTAAATTTCCTCGAGACAGGCGACAGGAGCAAGCTTTAATGCACATGACAAGATCGGGTTCCTTTTAGACACGCATCGCGATTAAGCTCACCGGGAGACACGTGTCATAATACGAATGTGGACGTAATGTATAGAGAAGTGCATGGAATATAGACTTAATGGAGATATGCATAATTGTGGAAAGTGGATCGAATGCTCGTACCGTATAATGTTGACACAGCTTTGCCCTTGGATACCCTGGATTCGAATTGACAGCTTGTCGAAAACGACGCTTGCGAGGCTTCTTATAAACCGAAGATTGATAAATGGAAAAGATAAAGTGGGAAACAATAAGGAGTTAGTTGAAGTGTCTCGATTTGGAGAAAAATAATAGTACTGCTTGCAAATGGAGAAATGTGAATTGCAAATACGTTCAAGGCATTAAACAATTCTCTCATGCAATAAATGATAAAGAAATGTGAATACAAAAGCCGTTAATGACGCATTCTTAACTGCATAACCTAGAGTAAACAGAGAGACGTCGAAGAAGTATTTAGGAGAATAAGATATGTATATGCAGTAAAATTGCTAAGTTTCTTGCTTTTATGAAAATTAAACCGAATTGATTTTGAAAATCAATAACAATATTAGCAATTAGCGAATAACAAACAAAGTATTCACTATTTTTATAGAAAACTTGGAAGAGAAATTGCATTTTTGTTTTTATCTAAAATGAACTGACCGAATTCGAATATAAAACATTTTTTTAACTTTAACTGAGCGTATATCGCACAAATTTTGTTGGCATTTAATCCTGACGGAGTTCCTTTATTAATGCCATTGTAAAGTACAATAATCCAGGTAGTCGGAATAGAATTGGGCTAGTTCATTTTAGGTAGAATGTATTTCTTAATTAAATAAATTATTTCATGTGTGGGCGGCTGAAAAGACATTTTAAAACAAACCAAATGGTTTATGTCACTATTCGACCTCCAACTTTTATTGGTTTTTCAAAACCCAGATGAAGATAGACTTAGTCTTTAGATGACTATACTTCGTTGTCACATCCGGCATAAAATTAAAAAATATTTATGCAAACTGCATTTACAGTTTCAATTCGTAAACACAATACATATGCATATACATTTTATACTATAGAAGAAGTAACAACCGAGTTTCGAAAACTGTTGGCGGCTCCCTCAGATAATTCGTCGATTGAAAAATGCTAAAAAGATTTGCACTGGATCAATGCTCTGTTTTTTAAACTTTAAATGCATTTTTTAACTGTGGTAAAACGGAAGACCATCAACAATACAAACGATAAATAAATTTTATTGTTAATATACGTGATTTAAAGTTTTCTTGTTAACATGTTGGTTCTACTGTCTTCGTCTCTATCTCACCCACCGCACCAGTGCATTCAGTCTTAACGCTTCTTATATTTTGTTTTAACCAATAGAAAACTGTTCTAGTTTGAAACGCAAATAATAAAGTTTTTGTTTTTATACATTAATTGGATGTTGAAAAAGTTTGAAATTGAATAAACCCTAGTTATCGAATGATACTAGCCTTTGAACCCACCACATAAGTAAGTGGTCTTACTCTACTTACAATAACTTTTGCATTTTTAAAATTTAATTGTAAATAAAAACAGTTACAGAAAAGAGTGTTCAAAATTATGTATAAAATAGGTAAAAATACCGTAATGCTGCCAATAATATTGAAACAGCAAAGGAAAATAATCAGCAATACGAACTACATTAATTCGCAACGACAAAATATGCAGTCGGTAGGATTCGAACCTGCGGAATTCGATTGTTAGTCAAATGCTTTAACTACTTGCCTACAACAGCCTCCATTTCATGCTAGCTCATTGCTACCTCATTTAAATCTAGATATTAAGAAATATGCTTTGTTATTTGGGAAATAAAGACTATTATTATTATTATAAAGGACACGTGAGACGACGGCCGATCGTCGACGAAATACGCTCGTTCGTTGCCTATGAAAAGCCCACGCAGAGACATAGGCAGACACAACACATGTGTATGTATATGTATGTACGTATAATCTGAAACCTCATTTACCTTGCGGTGTAGAGGCTGGTGCTTTATGCGCTGGCATCTGGCGGTACAATGCTCAACTTGCCCCGGATTCGGGATACAGAGTTGGAGCGCGCCTTTAGTGCTTGCGCAGTAATCATTGTGTGAAGTGTGTGTCTTGGCGATGTGTTGACCGTGTTACTCTATCTCTTCGGTTTGTGGTTCTGAGTAGAGCACAGTTAATTTGGTGCCCAACTGTGAATGGTCTCACCGAGCCCAATTCCAATCGCCAAGGTTACGGAAAAATTCCGACCCCCGCGGGATTCGAACCGAGGACTTGCTTAATGCAAGCCTGGCGCTTACCCAACTGCGCCATGCTGCTTCTTCTCAACACATGTTTATATAGGTATAAATATTGTGCTATTTTAAGTGACCGCGGATATGTCTTGGATTGCATCGCACTAGAATGTGTACATGATTAACAAGTTACATAATTAGAACATTTTCAAAAAGCTATCAACTATAGCTTTTTGAAAATGTGGAGCACAAGCGTGATTTTCTTCTTTACAAGTCCAAGAAAGACAGATAGGAAACGAGAGACGAGAAAAACAGCAGATTAAGTGTTTTGACCCGTAGGATATTTTAAAAGTATGGATAATGAAATACTGTAGGCAAATAGAGACGTACAAAATATAGACATGCTCAAAGACATTAACCCAGATAAATCTGAAATATACTTAAAAAATATTACTTCTCTCACCTAAGTGTGACTAACACTGTCGGAAATATAATTTATTCAAGATTTTTTTCGAAATTATTTTTAGTAGTAGTCAAGCAGTGTCCTTTAAAAAGGACGGTGCCGTTTGTAACTACTATTGTTATAATAGTGGATTAGCTTAGTTAAGAAATGTTTGTTTGAGTATAATGCACTACTTAAACTATCCCTAAATACAGTTTTTGGTTCTAATGGTGAAGCACTACATTTTGGGACACGCAAAATTGCATTTCTTGTGGCATTGCTCGCAACGTGTTTATATTTCTTGATACAATTGATTCACATCCAGAATAGTGATGCACTTCTGCTGATGATTCCCTGGGTCCCGTTTTCGTATTTTTCTTGAGCGACTCGAGAATACCAAAGGCAGCTTTCCTCTGAAAAGCCAAGTGGTCAAGTTAACCCCCATCAATTCTATATAACTGGCTTTAATTGATATTCTGTACAAACCAATGTTTTCGCCAGCTCACTCAACTACCCTCATATTTTCATTGTTTTTTCTACTATATGTGGTTGCTGTACTTGTACGAACTTTTTCTTTTTGGGAAAACCACTGTGTTAATAAACGCAAGAGTGCTATCTGCAGTCTTCAATCTCTATACCTTTCATTGAAGCATAGTTAAAGGTTCCTCTTTCTCTTTTCTTTGTAGTCTTCGTATGTAAAATTTTGCAGATCTTCCCCAATATGTTCTCCTTTAATGTTTTTGCTCCTTTACAACCCGTGGACTTCAGAGAAGTGAAGAAGTTGTTGAAATACAAACCATGCGGCATATTTTTGTGTTTTCAATTTCAAGAGCGCCCAGAAATTGTAAGACAACGCTGGAGCCCCATCCAAATTGTTTATATTTTTCTGATAGTGTTATGGATGAACCCTGATACCGTCTAAAACAACTCTATATATCCAAGCCTTGTTATTCCTGTTCAAAACTTATATCCCCATCTAACTGCGCCAGATTGGTTTTGCACGAATGAATTATTTTGTACCATGTGTGCTATGGCAGTGGTCTACAACTGTATATCGCCATTGTTGATCCATATTTTTTTCTTCTGCATCCATTTTGTCTTCGTTTGCCTTCTTACAAAATGAGATAAGGGAAGGTTATCGTCGCTGACGGTGGTCAGCATAAACGTCTTCTATATCTGCTTCTACTCGTAATTGTGCCTCAGGAAGTTTACTCACAAAAACGTTATCTTCATCAGTATTTTAATTTGTTGCATCTTGTGGTGGGAAGATTGTAATATATTCAAGTACGTCAGCACTTTTACCTTCTTACAAAATGAGATAAGGGAATGTTATCCTCGCTGTCAGTGCTGTCACCAGAAGCATCTTCAATGTCTGATGTTTCCAAAATATCTGCTTCTGCTCTTAATTGAGCTCCAAGAAGGTTGCTCATTATAACTTTGTTTTCTTCGTGGGAATTTTCATTGTTTGCATTGTTTTAGTGGGATTATAGTACTTTCAAGTACGTCAATATTATCATACAAATGTTTGACTTTCTCCAAGAGTTCGTTCAAAGTTACAGGTCCTTTCAAATTACTTGCAAATAAAGAAAAAAACTTAGGTGATTACATAGTGCATCACGCCACTGGCATTTATAAAGTACGGACAAGTTTATGTAAAAATATCACAAAGAATTGACAAAACCTCAACAAATTTATATAAGTATGCAACATATGTATCATAACTATATAAGTTATATTTCCCAAGGTTCAGTTGTTCACAAATCGCAAAAGAAAAAAAAAGCCAGTTATTCATGTTGCTGTTATTCCAGAAGGTGGCAATAAAATCACAGTTATCGATATCAACAGTTATCAATATCAACAAAAGTTACACGTTTATCGCTCCAGTTGATTTACGGCTCTGTACTCCATCTTTGAAGTTAAATAAGTACTAAAAATAGTTGCAATTGTAAAGTGTCCTTTGAAAAGGACGGTGGTGCTATATGGGAACGGAACCCCACAGTAATAGCAGAGATGTGTGAAATCGACTACAAAGAAAACAAATTAGATATACCCCAGGGTTCAGTATTTGGACCACGTTTATTTATTGTCACAGAAGCAGGGCGCTGGGTTTTAAAAGCGCCAATTAAATTGTTTTGAAGGGAAATAAGGAAATGATATGCATATAATATGTATGTCCCGAAAAAATACAGTTTCGAAAACTTTTAATTAAACGTTGATGTTAGGCATTCAAAAACAGACCATTCCAGTTGCAGGTAGAATAACCTTGCTCGGGTAGTTACGTACCTTTACTGCACCGTCGCACCCCGATATGTACTTCAATTTCTAGAATATCCAGAAATGTTTTTATGGACTACAGTAAAACCTAAAAATGCGTTTTACGATAGACTACGTGACATAAGGGCGAAGCCATATGGCTGTACTTCGTCGATCGTCGACCTGCTTTTGAAAAACATGGGTCTCGGTGCACTTTCATCGCTCTTTATCTCTTTCTGCCCCGCACTGCGTCGGTCCCTTCAGAAAAGGATCGGCCCGATGTAAATTACGGAGGGTTCGACGGGACGCGAGCACAAACAGGACCCGGTCGGCTTCCGTCGCAGGGCTCGACCTGTCCCGAATCGTAAGGGCTCACTGTTTGCCGTGGTAAGATTAGCAGGCAAGAATACACCCTCCGATCGATATTGGGGGCGTAAAGTGCGGTTTACAAAACTAAAATTTCAGGGTTCGGAATGTAGGACAAAAGTGCAAGCTGGTCGTTTTGTTACGTTACACTTTCCAGATTAGAGATGTGGACGGATTGTCCTTCAGTTCTTCTATGTGCATACTTAGTGTGTTCTTATGGCCACAGATGGGTTAATATGCATAATTTATGTGTATTACTGATTAAGTGAATTCAAAAATATTGAACTAGAGATCAAAATAATATTTTACCACTAAAATTGTAAATTTAGAGATTATTGCATAACTCATACCAACTAGGACAGTCTAGTTCCTAAATCATGTTATTTGTTAATGTGGGACTATGGATACCCGAAGTCCCCTTCCTGCATGTTCACTGCGCTAGAAATACGGAAGAGCAAGCTCTTGTGCTGTGTGAAACCAGCTTCCCCGAGATAAGTACATTTAGGTACTACCCTTCATGCATCAGGCTGTTTACAACAGCTGGAGCCTGCATTGACAGAGCTGCCATAAATGTAGCTTTATTTCCAATTTGGGGGAGAGATGAAGGTGGCTCTTTGCTCGACACCTCTCTATTACGTCATAAAGCAGTCAAGAAATCTCAAACCACTTTTGGATTGTCGCCATTTACATATTTTACCGCCACTTATGCCCCGAAAAGAGTTGTTGATTTGATTTGACGCCATTGAGTTCAACTGCCAAGGGTGGGAATTACTTAGCAGCACTTTTGACTGGTGAATGACTTCTGTTTCATTTTTTAGCCGGCTCGCTTCAGATGTCAAGCTCTGGGCCAGTAAAAATCTTGGGGTGACGTTTTATTTGATTGGATGTTAACGGTTAGTTTTGATGGATATATACGTGGGGTAACAATATTTCGCGATGTTCTCTTTTTTATCCAATCATTGGTAACTATTTAACTTCAAGAAAGAGCTTGTTCTAGCTGAAAAAATAGATAGAATGACGGTTTCGTAAAAATATAGAGCTATGAGATTTAATTTTTAACGACATTTTTCCTTAGATTTCGCTTCAACATTGGGTGTCGTTCGTCCGTCTCCTTATGGAGCATTGGACTTGCTCATCTGCCGTCTACAACTAGACTGGACTCATAGAACCTCAATAGGTTAAAGCAGGCCAAGAAGAAGTTGCTACATTCATACAATTCGTTTCGATCTAACATTAGCCTTATTGTTAATTCCTGAGGTAACGAGACAACGGCCTCTTCTCTTTAAGGAAAGAGTTCATGCTAAATCTGAATTGAAAATTGCAGAATTCGTGCATAAACTCGAAGCTGCTTTACAACTGAACTTATAACAATCTACTTGAAAACATTGAAAAACAGAGTTGGCGACGTACTTAGCTCTTTGTTGTGGGTTGAGAGGGGTGCAACTGAGCCAGGAATAGGTACATTATACACGTGAAGAACTGTGTGGAAATTAAACCTTGGTATAAAAATGTATAAAATGCTAGGCCATGGAAGGAAGCTAACAAATGAGAGAAAGAGAAAGGGTTCTGGTAGGAAGCGATGGTTGTTAGTAATGAATAAAAAGGATTTAAGGGAAAACCTGGTCCAGAACTGGGAAAAGGCATCACAAGACTGCAAAATATGGAGGATATGGACAAAATATTTGATAGCCTTAAAGTATTATCAGCATATAGGATAGGAAATAAAAACATTTATATTATGTGCTATTCAGATTATGCAATATTCTCCTTGTAAAAGCTGAAGATGACCTTCAACGCCTTTTACACAAATGGCACCTTCAAAACGGCATATGGCCGTTTCAATTGATAAAACTAAATTAATATCTAAAGAGATGGAAATAGAAAAACATGATAGAGCAGATAATGGATTTTAAGTACCTGGAAATGGAAGTATCAAGCGATCGCAACCTTTATACGTTCGACATCAGGCACGATACCTTAGCGATGAAAGCAAAACAGGTATCTCAGTATAGAGAGCAAAGTTAGATCAATTAAATGAAATTCAGAATTCAACTAGAGTCTCGAAGTACTAACTTATGTGGCCTCGCGAAGGTGTGTCAGAGACAATTATTTCATACAAGTCAACAAGACCCATATGTAAATCAGTCAAACAAAAAACAATTTCCTACGTTTTTTATATTACCGGTTAACGTTTGGCGCTCAATCACAGAAATTTAGGACAAATAGTTCGAATGCGACGGCTAATAGCCGCTCGTGTTGATGTTGACTTGTCGAAGCCCAGGAAAAATGCTCTGCTGCAGGATTCCTTAAAAAAGTTTAGGGTTACGACAATTGCATTCAGGCTAACTGAATAACTGCCCCCGGAACACCTGTCGGAATCCATTTTCTTCAGGTAATACGGAGCAGAAACCCGTGCCCACACAAGTAAACAAAAAATAATGCGTACCACAGAGACGAATATATTAAGGGCAATTGCTGGAAAAACGAGATGGAACCGAGTGCGCAACCAATTTGTGAAGAGAAGGATATAGCGAGGCAATCACGTCAGCAGAGCACATATCGACATGCCAATTAAAATAGCCAGAGATTTAAAATCCATAAAAAAGAGACCCTAGTTAGATCGAAGAAGAGATGGGCGCAAAGTTGGTTGTCGTCGTCGATAGAACACCTTGAGGTATTCAAGATAAAGCGCAATGAAAACAGGTGTAACACCTGCTGTAAAAAAAGAAGTATACCATTTTAGATGATTTAGTCTCCAACCAGGTGAGGTCTACTAATATTCACACCCAACGCAAATGTACAAGATTGATCTTATCTGCAACCAATTTTACTTTGTTCAATGAATTCGATGAAACACCTTCACTACTTTGATCTAAAATCAAGGTAAATGGTTGAAACGACGCCCTATTTCTCGAAGATTTCGAGTTCAGGTATCAGCATTTGAACTTAAAGAACATCTGTCATATTGTCTAGATATAGCATCTAGTGACTTCAATTATTCATTCGTTGGTAGAGATGCAGGAATTCTTGGGTAAGTAAAATAAATGTTTTTGATAACGATATATTCAAGGCGATTATATTGAAAAACAGTATTGTTTTCAAGATGGAAGCTTCAGTAAATACTACAGATCCTTTCATTTTCAAATAGGTCAAATTTGCGCTAGATCAGCCGTGTCGCATTATTTTTTTAAAGCAATATTACTAATAAGTGGTAAACAATAAGACTTTACTTTATTAGACTTGTTTAAATGAAGAATAATTACAGGAAATTATTTGGTGAGATAGGCTCGACCTCTCATGACTACATTGATGTTATTTATGCTTTATGTAATATTTTTATCGTCTAATGCAATTACACATCTTGAGCAATCAATTAGGTAATTTCAATAAAATCAATAATGCGTAGCACTATAAAAAGTTATGTCAGTGGAGAACGAGGGCCTCACTTTTTATTAATGAAAGTAATCGATTCATTCAAATAAAGTTCGTCGCTGACCTCTAAATTAATAGGTATACCCGCTGGTTAAATGTCAATACTACGCTAATAAGTAATGCCATGTGTTAATATAATCTCATGAAATGGCTATTTATATCATTGATAAAATGCAGATTGTTGGCTGTTTGCAACAATGTTTTATTTTAGGGCTACTGGGTAATTTTTGTAAATTGCGTATGAGCTTTAAAATTGTATGTGGAGCGATTGTACACATTAATTAGAAAATTCATTTATTGATTATTGTTAACAATTACTTTGAGAACTGCATTTACACACCAGAACATTATTTCCAAAAATAATTCTTTAACGTGCCACCACCTAAACCAGTTAGGGTTGGCAATGAAATAGGAAGTTATATGTTGCTGGGTAAATCTGTTGTGGTTACAAAGAACGTACTCGACTAACTCAAGGGGTTGGGTAGGATCCAGCTAATCTCTTTCTTGAATTAAACAAGGTTGAAATTATGAGGGCGCCAGGAGCAAGGTGGATCACATTAACAGCTCCACGCTAATTTGTTTCAGAATAGTGGTGCACACAAAATCTAAAAAAGAACTTACCGGTCGACGTCTTTCACAACTATGATATTAATTAGAGGTAAAATACTAAGCAAACAAAGAAAATGTAGTGAATTACTCTAAGTAGGAATGATTTCATATACATTTCATAAGTATGGTCATTAAATTTAAGTGTAGCTAGATGACATCAAACAGAACAACTTTGCATAAAAAACTATACGTGAAAAATAAATAATAATCATAGAAAAAATTAAATATTTACTTGATTAAACTGATTGACGGTCACTAGAATGAACTTCTACTGAGGTCAGTATATACACCCAACGGCCATTCTTATGAATAATTACAAATAAGGCCCCAGACACACAATAAATTTCACAAATGTGAAAATATACAATGAAGTTGATACAACTTATCAACAAGATATAGAATGGTTAAGAATTCGCCTAAGTTCAATGTTACATCACAATGGTCTTAGAAAAGTTAATAAATATATCAAATCAAATTATTAATTAAACAAATGTTTAACTTTACCGGTTGCAAACGTTTGTTACCAATAACTATGCTCTGTTTTAGATTTTTACGCCACGAAGTACAGATTTGTGTAAAACAAAATTCGTAAGATTCAAGCCACTAATCAAAATGGGACGTGAACGAAACGTGTGCACATAAAATATTCAATGAAATGACCTGAAAACAGATAACTTTTCACCAGTGTGAAAATCACTTCAAAAGTGACTGAGCTACTTTAGGTTTAACACCTATGCGTGCAACAAGCTATATGAGCAATTAAGTACGATGTTGTAATGAAAAAGGGTTAATTGACAAAATGAAACTGTGCACGGTTCATCAAATGGTGGCAAATACAGCTTTCCGCCAGTGTAAAGTTTTAAACTTCACAAATTAGTTCTGAGGGGATTAAGCAGAAAACTCTAATTCAAACTATGGTTACGCAATGCAGTTATAATGCAATGTAACATGAACCAAGTATCTACATACAAAAACCTGACTCTATGAGCTAATCCGAACGGCTCGATCAATCCGCTTGTCACCAAGCTCAACTCCTCACAGCTCCAACTCGAAAATACAACCCACAAGTACTGGATATTAGACCCCGATGGCAACAACATCGATTACCCACATGGATTCATGATCAACGCAGCAGACAAAAGCCAGATTACAATTTTGGTGTATATAAATTTAAAAGGGGAACAAATATAGATATAAAAGAGTAAAATAACAATTATCTAATTACAAACAACGTAGTTAATCACATACCAAGGTATGAATTATGGCCTGATGTAATTGTAAGACTTTTTAACCAAGTAAACCGAGAGGTAGCGTTAAAGATTCCAATCAATATAAATGAGCACCAGCATTTGCTTTATTCACTACCGAAACCCTTTGAAATCGGTAATCGTACGGCAAAATAAAGAATATACTTTATTTCAAATCAAAACCATTACAAACGTGGGTATTCAACTGGATTTAAATTAAATTCCCTAATGTTAATACATACATCAAGACTGCAAGAAAGAAACTAAATTCATCAAGGATATACATTCTTCTAGTATCAATAGAAGAGTACTTTTTAAAGAAATGAATGTCTTACAACTTCCGAAAACTTGTATTAGATTATATATTTCAGTTAACAAATAGTTAGAATTGATTTTCATTAAAAAAATGTGTGATTAAGGCTGTGTAACATCGTACATCAAGATTAATATGATTGATTGCATATGTGGATAGATCAAGTCTGATTGGGTGAACTTTTCTTTGTATCATGAGTATCATCTTTAGTTAGTCTTATCAATGTCGATTTACCGATACAAGTACGAATTTTCTTATTATAATTTATTGTAATTAATCTAGTCTTTGCATAGAACTTGGTGCAACTATTAGGTTTTTTATATATCCTACCGTCAACGCTATTTTCTGCTTCTAAAGAGCAATTTCCCTCTACATTTTCAAACAAATTTGTTAATCTGACAATAAAACGACGAGCTAACAACCAAACGTTTCTTCTTTAAGTTTCATTAGTAGATTTCGTGTTTGCACAACTGTTGAACATTAAAATACAATTTGCTAAGACCGGATATGGATTGCCTTCTGGCATCCGCTGTAAATAGTTCTAAATAATTCCGCACTTCCTCTTTAGCGAACCCCTGCGGCCATCATAATCCGCGGTTGGCAAACCGTATTTAACCAGAATTTGGAATCATTAGCGCCATTGACATAAATGTAATATCGGGTAATAAAGTTTGTAATTTCAGCCATCAGAACCTTTCTTTATGTTCGAGGGAACTGATCAGCAGATATAATTACGTGGTCGCATTGAATCGTCCTTATAAAAATAAATTGTAAAATATAACTGTAGATAAAACAAGATTAGATAGCACATTAAACGACCTTGGTGGCTGCTATCTGGACGAGGTTTGATTAGATAAAGAGTTTTCCGTGCGGGGTGGATAAACTTCGCGAGTTCCGTTATGGAAAACCTCTAAGCAGAGTTCATATCCTAGACGCGATTCTATGATTCACGATCCACCAGGATGTGTAGGTAATCGATAACGTTTTCAACATGAGGACGCCTTGTGGTTTCGCTCAAAGATAACGAGCCGCGCTTGTATAAAAACCAGTTTATGTGTAATTGTTTCGAAGTAACCACTCACGTTTCTTCGATTATTTAACATGTCTTGCCCGTCATTGTCTTCGGTATTCCATTCAGATTTTCATCTTTCAGTTTTCTTGGGAATCCGCAATTTATATCATATTAGAAACTCTGGAAAGGATCTGCCCGTCGTGTGCTGAATTTTTACAGTCTTCAAGCAGGTTGGCGGATGGTTTGCACTTGGCATTAATTCTAGATTTTTCCATACTGCAATAAAATTAAATGTCTCTACCCACAGCCGCTGGGCAGTATGTATTGGGAATATGTAAACCTTAGATGAATTAAACCACTGTAAAATGGAGAAAGTACAATATATCTTCTATAAGAGTAGGCAATTTAGATAGGGAAACGTTAGCACTTATACGAGATGACAACTTTAAGCTTGTATACTTGAGAGTATCACATACATCGTAGATGACTTCGTATAAAACTTCAAGATCGTTAATTAAAGAAAACTCAGAAATGATGACAAATTAGTGAAATATTGTAAGAAACTGATACGATGCTCCAACGGTACGTTTTGTGGTTAATTTTTTAAAATTATTTGCCGTTGCCAGCTAGCTCAGTTTACAACAAGAAAACTCTTACTCCAATCGAGATTACGGATATTCAATCATTCAATGCAACAAAGCTCTGAAAGTGGACCCAATATAGCTTGAAACACTGAAAATATATACGCCAAGCTTCTACTGAAATAAAAGCTAATCTGCTCACAATCAGTGTAACACAAAAATATATTGGCTTTGAATGCACGCAAATAGAACAAGAAAGCTAGTAGGATTACACATAAAATAAATAGCAATTGCTAGACCAAACGGTGTTAATAATATAAAAACGTAGCCATTGCTAAGGCCTACACACATTTACCAGTCAAACAAACTGGAATAATTATGACCGACATAAAATTATATTTAAACAATATTTAAAGAAACAAAAAACTGTCTTATACGCGCACCTTAAACTACTTGAAGCCGGCCCTGTCCACGTTAGTTCACCGAGTTGCGCTAGGTAATCCGATACTCCGGCGTTGAGCTGACGATTAACATCGAAATAATGTCGAAGCGGCACCAGATCGCCTCACGGTTTTAATACGCTGTATGATGCAACACTTTATTTTCTAAAATCCCAAAAGGTAGAAAAAACACCAACCTGTTTTGCGTTTCAGAATGCCTTCACACTTCGCGTCTCGTGGTCAGTAGAGCCCGTTTCAGCGGCAAAAATATCACTTTCGTTATATTGTTAAAATTATTCGTATTTTACCGGATGCACACGACGTAGCGCCCAAGTTAAACTTATTGCAATTCAAATATATTAAATAGATATACTTATATCTAAATATTACAAGATAAATAAACATGCATTATTGGCTGTATATTAAAATATCATTAATTACTGTTACTGAGCCTCTGATGTAGCTGGGCCAAATCCCGTTCCAATTCCAGAGAAACCATTTATTTTGCAAATACTTTTAGATAAGAGGAACATAATTTAATCGGGACATTAACGATTTAAAAAGCTTCTCGCTATACCAATGTTAGTCTCAACAATGCTTTTCTTTCTTTTTAAGATGATGCGTCTTTTATACAAACTTAAAATATTTAGAAACGTTGATAGCGTAGTTTATACTTTATCACCTATTGAATAGAAGGGAAATGTTTTTTATTGTTTTTCACCGCTTGTAGTTGTTGACCAAGCGTTAGGTTTCTTAATGTTTAATTTATTTAGTCTCGCAGCTGTGGGTCAATTAGCAGCAGTAATTGCAGCAAATTTAATACAATTGTACGTAGAAGTTTCCTAAACATGGTGCCAAGCTGCACTCGTGACAGATTATAATATCTAATGAGTTGTACTTTAATCAGCATACCTAATTGTATGCCTGCTCCATCAATTCGCCCATTTGGTACTTGATAATTACGGATTGTCACGCAATATCGCAGAAATAGAACCTTCATTATTGCAATGTAGAAGTCATCAAACATTAAATTATCGTGACTCTGATCGAAGTAGAAAGAGAAGCTTATATTACATAAGATATTTCGCTACACAAAGGAGTTGTAGACGTTAAAAAATGTGTATAATCAAATTTTCCCTTTAAGAAACTGGCGAAACAGCAATTGTTTTGAAGGTCGAATTATGTATATGTCTTATCGATGGTGGCAATACTGACGATTTATTTTTCATATCGCACATTTGCTAAAGAAAAGTCTCAGTGTTTATTATACTATAACCGCTGTCCGAGTCGATTATACAATTACACTGGAGCAAATGAATTACCAATCTTGGTTTGCCAAGCGATATACCTTTACAAATAGTACATATATTTCTTTCTATTTTAGGTAAATGTTCTGTATGTTTCAAACTATATGCCTATAATGCTATTCGCGAATGCCGAGATGAAGATACAAGAACCTATATAGCAGGTGGGTCTCAACGAGAAACGAAGTTGTGCTGGAACATAACAAATATCCAGGATGCGATATGGTAGGCCAGGAACAGAAAGTGGGAGTTGTTTTTATTATTGCACCTAATTGAATCCGATTTATCCGCAATTTTGTTTGGATGGTGTTGTAGCGCACGAACAGCTTTGTATAGCGGTAATAGATAAGGTCGCAAAAAATTTGACGCGCATAAATCTTGGGTGAGCAACTTCCGGAGAAGCTCTGACCGTCATGTGTCGGCAGGAGGTTCGCTTGAAATCGCTAAGGGGCGGCAAGCTCTGAAAATGTAATGCCCGAACGCGCGCAATTAACTCAAGCACTAGAATTTAACACGTCTTGCTGAACTGCAGGGGCGTCGAATACGCGCTGCAGCAAATCTCGACTCGCCAGACGAACTATTACCTTAACAGGGTTGGGGTTGTAAAAACCCTCGAAGACACAATGACTCCGATTATGCTACCAGAGGAATGAGCAATTCCTGGTCATTATTTGTATTGTATTTCAGATTATTGTGATTTAGGCTAAGCTTTGAGGTTATGAGTTCTCGTTTCTATGGGGGCATATTTGTTATATTAAAGACTCATTGACGCGCCTTTTGTAATTTTAACCCTCAAATGTGCCGATTTGGCACGACCGACGGTTTGAATTCGACACGAATTTGGTATCAGGTTTTCCTAGTTTTGATTAGTTTGGGCCTCATCAGCGACATTTTTAAATAGTTGTGATGTTTTATTTAGTGTTACCTGTTTTCGGAATCATGATTACTTCCGCAGTTTTCCATATATATACTATACGGGTTGGTATTCGTCCTATTTCTTCGGTGACTTCTTTCCGGGTTTAATTTCCTCTTCCTCTATTGGTGTTTCCATTAAATCACTTTGTAAATTTTGTTCATTAGGATGAATTTGTTCTGCAAAGAGGTCAACTCTTTACTTGCTGTTTTTGCCCATCCCTCCCTTTTGTTTTCGAATTGGAGGGATTTGGGTCATTGTTCTTTGAATTTTTTTAGTTTTTCCAAAGCGGGAGTGATATAGAAAAAATTTAATTAAGTTATTAATTGATACTATCAATTTATTGACAAATATTACAAAAATCAAAGCTCAAAAACACACATTATCATATACCTTCAATTATTTCCAAAGTTACTGTAATATAAGACAAACTCATTTAAATTTATAACTTCAATATCTCTAAGTTAGTTGTCCTGAAAGGATTTCCCCTAGTTTACCACAAGTTGAGACAATGATAAAATGGGCGGGTGTGGTTTACATATCCCTAAAACTTCATAACCTTATATGAACGAACCAGATGTTTCCTCTGTTTTGAATTTTCCACGATTTATGTACAGGCTTATACTGCGCTCCGCTCTGCATGTGTGTATATTTTAGTGAAACCAGTTTATATATAGTTTTCAAACACCTATTTTTCAGAAATAGCACCACGAAGTTTATAGTCGCATCATTTCACACCTGGCAGCGAATAGTTTACCGAGCCAAAGTTGCATTAGCGTTCTGAAACATCACAACGAGTGGACGAACTGAAATTCGAAAGTATCCGAGAGCATCCGTTTGAATAGCTTGTCATAACACGGTTGTATAAGAATAAAAACATGCATTTGCTGGAGTCGATAACCGAAAGAAAATCAAACCAGACGCGAGAGCTACTGCGCTGGCAAGGGCCCAAACGAGCGCGACGTGGAAATGTAACCTGCTTGACCCAATTTCAAAACTTTGTTGGTATTCAAACCAAACACAAAGATAAAGAGCCGGAGCGGCAGCTATGACGTCACTTTCTGTTTTTTTCTCGTGCACAGTTGCTACCACGCCGGCCCGACCTTTGATATAGAACTAGCAAGAAAGTCACTGTTGTAACTTTGCAAGTTGTTCATGAGGAAGGAGCGTTGTTTGTTTGGGATTGACATCCTATTAAGCGGCCTAGGAATTTGTATACCCCCTGGAAAACTTCAAAACGTATGTTGGAAGCGTGTTTGTGTGTTGTGTTAAAATTTAAATGCTAATACTTTTACAATGCGTCAAAGTGACGGCGGCAAGCGCTTAAATGTAAAAGAACGTAAACCCATAGGCCTGATCAGTCAGCTTCAACCCCGTAGCAACTTATAGCTACCTTCACTGGCTGGGTTAGCTGTCGGCATTTTTCGCTAATACTGTCCAATAGTAATCCGCTAGACTAACTACTGTTACAACCCGTACAGTCAGTAAGTGCCTACTGGTCTGTCACGGTACAGCATTTACTCTAGATCCGCTCAGCTGCTATTCGCTGCGGAACAACATGCCTTCGCGGGATCCACCCTCGCATTTATAATTATTCTGTATACATTCAGCACAGCAAGAATCTTTGACGTATATCATCTGCTGTAATTGCCAAAGAACTACCAACATTTTGCAACTAACTAGTGCGTACATTCTACAGCAGCTACCATCCAATTCACTAACTATAGGTACGCTAATATAAGAGCCTTGAACTTCTACCTTTATTCAAAAGTCTATCTCTGACTAACACACATTCTTCGACACGGTGCGCGGTTGCACCTGCTCTCTGGGCGCCATAAGAAGAACTCGTGATTTAATGCCTAATATATTTGTCAAAATTGTATTGCATTTCAGAAATGGTAAACATAGTAATTAGAACTTAAAAATAATGCCCTTTCAAACTATCAAATATTTTAACGCATGAACAATACAAATCGTGTCACCATTTAGAATTCACAAATATACGGTACCTACCACCTAAGAAAAGCGCCCGTCGGTGCTTTCCAAGAATACTTCGACACTCAGCATCACTCTGTTTCGCTATTACAATGAAATGTTATGAACCAGTTATTTATTACAAAAACAAAAACTTGTTGCCTTCGCCCATACCTCAAAAGTTGCCTTCATTTTCGGAGGACCTATCGTATGAGAACGACCCAAGACTTCAGGAAGATTTCTGGCGACCGGAATCGTGTACACATACTAACATACGTACACCGCACAGCACGTTTAAGCACCTCCCAATACGAGGGACGGATCTAGTGGGCTTGGGTCTTCACCAAAAGATCCGTACAGCCGAGACAGAGATTTGGTATAGTGGTTTCATTAGTCGGTTGACACGAATTTTAGAGATATTTGACTCAGAGTGGTTTTCGCTGTGAGGAAATTTCAATACTTCGTACACTTCGTGTCGAAATAATTTTATTATTAATGTAGTTCCCATGATCATGGATAGTTTGAAGAGCGATGTTTGATGAAGTTATTCCTGCCCTAATACTGTTTTTGGAAAAGTACAAAACTACAAATCATTGTTGCAGGAAGAACTATGATTTGCTATTGCTGTATTCCATTCAACTATTGGGGATTCCTGGATTTTAGATTATAGGCTGAGGATGAAACATGTAGCTTGATGTGCTCCACCTAATCACTTATGTGTATATGTTTTGTGTGTAGTCTTGTTGCTCTACAGTCTTCAAAGAAGAGCGACATCTAATCCCAATATGGAACGATCACGATACATGTACTGCGGAAAAACTGTCACCTATTCTACCGAGACTTCCTAAAATAATCGTTAATGTCATTATGCTGCAAATCGTCCAGTACAAAACTATACTAGACTACTGGATTTCGGAAAAGATGGTTGGTGTCCTTGACCTGTCACATTTTAGGGGCTACACTTGAACGTCTATAACAGGTTGTTGATAAATAGCTAACCAGTAGATAATGAAATAGGACCTGCGTGATTACGTCCAATTGAAAGTTCAACAGTCTCTTAAAGATAACTACGTCAGATGTCATTTTAATGTATGTCAAGTTTGATTTTAGTATTGATTCAATATTTCGCCATGTCATTATTACGAAGTATGATCAAAAATTATTGTCATCTAGTATGGCCATGGAATACTTTCTAATTTATGAATGCAACTATGTTTATACTTAAATGTCAAACGTGAAATTTGCTTTTTAAGTGAGGTATAGTTGCATTCATAAATTAGGAAGTATTCCATGGCCATACTAGATGAAACTAATTTTTGATCATGCTATAGTATTTCAGAAATACTAATTAGTACTTATGTATCAGCGTAACATTCATATTTAATATGTTAAATTATATTTATTAAAAAGAACAAAAGGAACGTGTTAAGATATTTTAATTGTCTTGACAGTAATCGCCCATAAGTGGTATTCCATCGTGAATAATTGAAATGGGTTCGAGTTAATTATCAAATTAAGTGGGTTGGTTTAAATCAAGTTGAACTGGGTAAATTCGATATGATTTACGCGTTACCTACACTTGTCCTTGTAAACGATTAAAGATGACCTAAACGTACCCTCTATCACTATCGATCCAATATGACTGCTTGTTCTTCGTTCATAACTTATCTAAATCGTCGAAATTTTAAACTTTTAGTATCTTTAATCAAGCCGTTGATACTGCGCATAAACCCGGAACTTCATATGTAAACTACGACAATATTGCCACTGGACACACTAGAAATAATTATTCAATCCTTTGATATAAAGAGAAATCTATTTTTTTAATATTCATTGAAATATGTGAATACCTTTGAATGATCTACATTAAAGGATTACACTGAAAACGAATGTCTTTTTAGTATTACAACTGTATTTTTAACACAAAATTGTTAAATGATTACGTTGTTATTCTTTAATTTTTAAGATCATCTACGATACATCAGTTTCTAATAATAACTAAGTAAAAAATAATAATAAACCTACATTACGTCAATGTTTTAATCTAAAACTAAATGATTTTTAATTTGAATAATCCAAAAGGAAACGTCATATGCACAGAACAAAAAGTATTGAAACACAACACAAAATATACATATAAAAATGGAAAACAAAACAGAGCATTTAATGTAGTGATGGACATAACCGGACAATTTTCATAACCGAATTATTTGCATTTGAATGATATTAAGAACCGAATGATTATTTAAATAATCATTCGAATACATTTTGGCTCTCGATTCGTTTCGATTTCGCCGGTTTGCCGGTTGGCGGTTCACCGTCATCTGCATCGGCATCGTAACTTGCAGATAGCAGAGGAACTCAGTTAATTGTTAATTATATAATTGTATAAATGATTTTTATTTGATTTCTAAGGATTTTAAACCATTAAGAATAGCTATATCAATACTAATCATAAAGAAATTATAAATATGTGAATACAAAGTATCTATTGAATCTATTTTTAGTTCCTAAAATTCTCTAGTAGCCACCCTTCCCTTTTCGCTTGCACATATACCGGTATATTTTAGAATCCATAATTTATCTACGTTCAGCCTTCCGCGGTTCTAAGGACGCACACTTAAAATTTTAAACATCGAAATCCACTTCTTGTCCCACGTTCATATCATATGACGACAGATGGGCATCGACTGCTCCGTTATTAAAAATTAAATATAAATCTGTTACAATATTGGAAAATCTTATTTCGCTTTCTGTTTATCCCTTATTAGGCATAATCAACCGCGTTTCGAAGCAAAAATTTAGGCCGTTATAAATTAATACCAACACAGTTTCGGCAAATCTCATACTCAGCAGAGCGTTATCTTTAATAGGAACGGCCCCATAAATTTAACTGGTCGACTGTGAGTCTTAAATGTGTTAATAACATCAACAAGCAGCCGCGAGCCTCCCTTCGGTCAATCAGTACAATCTGCCTTACTTATGGTTATGAATGACGTATTATTTACAGAATTTCGATCACTCGCAGGTCGCTGCGATACGGCACGTAGTACGTATCAGGACGAGGTTATTTTTCATTCGAATACTTGGAACGAAAACCGAGTTACAGAGGTTATTTCAATAACCGGTTATTTTTCATTCAAATAAGCCCATCACTAATTTAATGCATCACGCCCACAAATACATTTGTTTTTCTTGCAAATGTCCATAGAAAAATGACAAGCTCCAACTTTAGCTTGCTGGTTGAAATTTAATACTGGTATAAGCCATCCAAGTTTTATTTTAACCTTTTCAGCTAACTGTATGTTTTTAAAATTAATGTTAAGACATTAGTAATTCTATTCTCCGTCATTTTTTGAGTAAAACCGCACGAAACAATCGAAATTACTCAAGATAAGTAAACGCGCTCCAACTGCAAGCGATACTATTAATATCATTCAAGCAGAACTCACAAGGATGTAAGAATGTCCGTCCTACAGTTGCGTTCATTTCCAATGCCAAAGCTTTCACAATATTTCCAAGAAATTATATTTTCTGGAGCGCAATATTTGTAAATATTGCGATAAGATTACTGCAGTGGTGACGGATTTAAAATCTTGAGCCCTCGTGTCACGTTGCAACTGCTACATCGTCAAATCGGCAGCGATTGCGTTTTCGCCCGTAATTCTCATACAAGTTCGGAGCTGAGTTTCAGAGAGCCTACAGCAACTGCCAGCTGTTTAGTGCATATGATACCAGCGAGTTATGTTGACACTTAACTCATGTTATGTTGACATACTTTTTGTATATTGTTTTACATGTTTTAAGCGGGATGGAATAGCGATCTCGTATTATAACGGTGGAGTAGATAATAAAATATATTTTGAATTATAGAGCAGTTACTTTTCACTAATGGCAGATATGATATGATATGACGGCTGGGAGGCTTTATCCCCTAAGCCCCCCTATGGATCAGCCGCCACTGCTTCAGAGTAGTAAATGAATAAAAGAAAGAAATGAAAAACACAACACGCACATTATTGTGCCCGTGATTTTGGCAACGGAACAAAAAGAAAAGGAAAATTATTACAGCAATTAATTTGTAAGGAGATCTCTTTCATGTAATTTCCCCAGGGTAGCAGTTACACTTCCCTGCCTAGAATCGTTCTGATTAACCTAATTGGAGGATGTCGCAACCGAACCCTCGTCATATTCATGATAAGAACGATGTGATCATCACAATGAATGGATTAAATTGGGAGCTAAACTGAAGACGTTTCTTTTGATATTAGTTCTTGAGCAGTCACTTAATTTCACATCCGCGCTGTAATTAAATTTAGCTTGGCGTTTTCTTTCTGCCGCTCTGAGGGATTGTTCTCGACTTGTAAGATTGTGGATAACGTGGCGTTCCTCGCATACTGAAGGAAGTATTTTGTTATCGTTATTTCGTATATGATTACGTTTGCGGTTAATGGTCCACAGTACAATAGAATTAGGACTAGATGTAATTAACAGTTCCGTGTAAGTAGGAAGCATGAATTTGTGAATTGGTCAGAGTGATAATGTTAACGTGGAAAATTTAAGCTCTCGTGTATCAGCATAGGTATGACGTGGTAGCAGTCTATTCATTCCATTTCTCAATCACGATAGTATTTTGTAGTAAAACCATCACTCTTGACCTTGAAACTAAATCTAGCCTCGACGAATTGTTGTCAATGTCATTGTTACAAACAAATACGGTACTAAAATAACCATTGTTGCTTCTTGGTCCTTTTTAAATTATGTAAGGTGCTAACCTAGTTTCTTTAAATTAGTTCCAGTGGCGTATGTTGCTCTTAACCAATCATTAATTGTTATACAGTGCATTTTATTAATCATAGCAGATACTCGAAGGGACGTAATCGATTATTAAACCTTATCGATAACGTATCGATTTACTATAGCTCAACCCTTTCGACAGGTAGACACTGGTTGATTGATTAGATTCTGCACTTTAACGCTGAGACTTGCTGGATAAAACGAAACTGTAAAGCTGATTCTAGCTCTTGCATGGTTCTGAAGTAGAAATTATTGAGTACAAAGCTGCAGAAAAGCTCTCACGATTGTTAAAAGCTTCTGAAAACAGTTTGATAGTTTCGTTTGGGTTACTGAAGTGCACACTTCCAAGATTTAGTTTTTTAGTTGTCATCCAACCATCTACAAGGTGGAATTTCAACAATTTGTAAAAAAAATGAACTCATATGCGCCGAAAAATCGTATTCCCTGGTCCTGTTTTAAAAATGACACAAATATTTCAATAGCTCTTGTACTTAACACCAAACTTTCACTGAAAACATGACTTATCAACCTCAAACCAATTTGTAGCAGAGATATCTTTATCGATAAACAGGATACTGAGGCACTTCAAGCCACGTACATATGGATGATAAACAAAATATAAAGGAAAATGTTTGCGAACATCTTTTCAGAGTAACTTTTGCATACGTTTGAAGCTCAGTTCCAATTTAGCTTCCCAATCGCTTAAGAAAACACCAAAACTAAATCGATGCAATAGAAGTATGGCAAGTTAGGTGAGAGTGCTTTTAGGATATTAGGAAGTCTGCAGGGTGAGTTTCCTGTTTTCCCCGAGTTCGTTTAAATCTTTGATCTCCTAACCGCCAAGTGCAGTATTCAGGGTTGTAGCCTGGATTTGTCTTTATAAGCGCGATGTTGTAATTATGACAACAATAACGCATTATATGTAAGATATCAACTTTATTAATTTCTCATTAAAACGGGGTTCTCCTTTGTGTGCGCGAATCAAAGCACGCGGTGGCGATTGTTACGTTTTGAGCTGTTTTGTAGCAGCAGTTTGTGTAAGATCGTAAATATGCCAATTAATTAAATTCCTTGACGAAATTCCTGCGAAATTGAAATTTTGGCGTAGCGACTTATAAAATAACTGCTGATATTAACAAAACCCAGAAGTAATTTCGTAGGTTATATAAATCTAAGGCTTCTTATCTGATGATACTTTTGCCCTACTTGAAATGGATTGAGTACGTTCTTCTTTGAAAAGGAAAGTGTAATACCGGCATGAGACGTTTGATTGATTAAAACTAATCAAGACTCGAGGAAAGCGTGGATAGTACACCTACGTTTAATCTTTAATAGTTGGATATTCAGTAATCGTTCAGACAGTCTTTATGGTTTTTGTGTCACGTACCTGTATGCCCATTATTTGTGATTTTCTAAGAATTAGTGGGTTATTTGTACGCTTCAGGTATGTTGTCTTTTTGTGTGACATCGTTGCAATGCTTACTAAATTTGAGTAAATCCGGTATGGTTATTTCTACAGCAGTTTGAGGTACGTGCGTAAGATGATTACATTTTATTTTTTTTCCATTACATCACTCAATATCGTTACGGGATAACGTGGTTGCTGTTAATAATCAATTAACTTTAGAATGCATGTTCTTGGATGCCACCGTTGTGTTGATTATGATTAAAGACAGGAAGTTTAGATAAAATGCTTGAAAATGCGTATTTTTGTGGATTTTCTATGAACGCCTGTTTAGTTCTGTTTTTAAAACCTAAAAGTACGTATTTCAACGGGTTTTTCCTATAAATGCCGACAGAAGTTCCGATCTTATACTGTAGTAAAGGCTTAACAAGAACTGAACGTATTGACTGATGAACCCACCCCTGAAGGTTACAGCACCTACCTGCAGGGAAGTAACAAACCAATCATTACAGGGATAAAATTATTTACTGGGATTGTTAGTCATAACATTTAGAAAACTTCAGATTTTGAATGTGTTTTTACCTCTAAAATTGGAGTCTATTTTCGCGGTATCAGTTCTCATACATAGCGTATCTCGTGCACATTTAAAAATGCCGAAAGTAAAAATGTTTGGAAACAAACGCCTATTTTGTATTTTTTATTGAATGCCCGATTACTTAACAGTTGAGTACCTGAACTTCCGGCCTTTAATTGTGATCTTTAATTGTCATGATTTGTGAGGAATCCATTAATATGTGTCTTTTTAATAAGTAAATGTTGTTTATTCGTCTTGTGATTTCAACAAAAACTCACATTAAACAGTAACAGCGTTAAAAATCAATCAAAATGCCACTGGCCAGTAGTAAGACTGTATCTGCGTTGTTTTCATTAAGGAACATACAACACCCTAAAGTTCAATTTGTTCTTCTGTTGTATTGTAAACGAAGGTTTTAAAGCAAAGAAACGGATTTAAAAATTCAAAACGAACATACATATAGTTACGTCAGTTCAAATAATTAACAACACCCTTTCCGAATGTTATCCACTAGACTCCGGTGCGCCACAGGGGAGTGTATTCGGGCCCCTTCTTTACCTAATATACACAATTGACATACCAGAACTGAATATCACACGAATTGTCACCTTTACCGATAATGCCGCTATTTTATCTGTATACGAAAACTCAATCATAGTTAGCTAAACCCTTCAACACCACCTGAACCTTTTCAGGCAATGGTTAAATTGATGACGAACCAAAGTTCGTCAAGCCAAATCTACGCAAGTTTCGTGTACCACGAAAACCAACGTTTGCCCGCTAGTGAGATGGCCGTGGCGACATCTCGCCGCCGCCAACTCGCCACGGCCATCTCGCCGCCAACCTATTCGCCGCTGTACCAACTCTCCGCGGCAAATAATTATACTTGTACGAAAATGTAGGTTAGACATTTATTGAATAATTAGTATAATTCCAGAATTATATAATTTAACTTTCTAATACATATACAATATAATAAGTATTATGATTTCATTTCAGAATTATTGGCAATGCCCCGAAAATATTCAATTTTGATTCTATTGGCACAGTCTCTGACTAAGGGTGGTATCATTGTATTTGCATTGCGATATTTTTTTACCTTAGTAGAAGAATTCTGTTCTGCCACAAGCTGATCATAATATGTATCTTTACCATGATACATTTTACGAATACCATCGATGGATTTCCATATAGTAGAATTGTTCATACCTAATTGAATTTGTAATAGTTGGGATTTATTATAGCAATTCAGGGCAAAGTCAGGTTTTGTCGCAATAGACGCCAGCCACGTTGGTTCAAATAATTTATCCAAATACAACCTATAATATCAATTTTATTAAATAGTTTCTATGTATTGCAAAATAAACCTCTATAATTATACGAATTATTCAATAAATTTCTAAATTCATCTAAAATTATCGTTTATCCAAATGCCAACCTTTTTGTGCAAATGTAATAATTATTCGCTGCGGCGAGTTGGTTCAGCGGCGAGTTGGTTTAGCGGCGAGTTAGTACAGCGGCGAGTAGATTGGCGGCGAGTAGGCTGGCGGCGAAATAGACGCGGCGAGTTGGCGGTGACGACTTGGCCGTGGCGACTTGTCTTATTTCAACCTGGACCAACGTTTAACCTGGAGGAAACACATACGAACGAAACGACGATTAAATCTCAAGTATAGGCAAATGTACTGGTTGCGACTCTTATGCAAAGTCATATTAAAGACATACGGTTTTCCAACTATTGAAAAATCAAATATAAACGTAATTCAGAGGTTTCAATCTAAACTTCTACGTTCACTGGTCAACCAGACAATCCACTAAGACCTTGGAGTAGCATTCGTTTAAGAAGAAGTTCATAGATGTGTCGTCATCTAACATGGGAAAAAGGCATGAACATCAAAATAATATAGTGGAACAGCTTTCAGTAGAGGAAATGTCTAGAAGACTGAAGAAAACATGGCCAACTGACTTATCAATGTAACTAAACCAACAAGCTCTCTTGTATAATATATATAGTTTTATAGAAGTAACATCTTTGAATGATTATCTCCTTTAATATCTTTATATTCAAATCTCTAATAACTCACTCGTGAATATAGGCCTCCTCTCGCTGTTTCCACCGTTTTCTGATCTGTGCCGACTGGTGTAATCTTCTTCCTGCTATCTCTTTCAAGTCGTCGTGCCAGCGTCTTGCCGGTCTTCCCACACTCCGTCTGTGTAGACGTGGCCTCCATTGAAGTATGTGCTTTGACCGTTTAGAATTATCTTGACGTGCAATATGCCCGGCCCATTTCCATTTCTGTCTTACAGTGTATCGCATGACGTCTTCTACCTTTGCTCTTCTTACATCTTTCTTAGGAATGTGGTATCTCAGTCATGCTCCTAGCATCAGACATTATATGGCTCTTGGAGTTATTCTGAGCCTATTGGCGAAGTTGATGGTTAGTGTCATAGTTTCCACTGCGTAATCATCCCAGGTAGTATACAAGTATTAAATACTTTCTTCTTTAGATTTAGTGGAATAGTTGGGTTCTTCAATACATACACATATACGCACATAGGCTCAATTAAAAAAAACTTGAAGATCTTGGTTACCAAAATATCGCAAGTAAAAATCTGACAATATTATTGACACATATATAGTATTGCTATCTTGAAAGGCCATAAAGTAAATCAAAGCTTTCAAGTAGCTTCACAGGAATAAATCCGATTATCTTGCAGGCCAATTCCGAGGTCCTCCCGTTCTCTCTGCTGATTACAAAAGTAATAGTATGCAATTTATAGACAGGGGTTGAAAAATGGGGTAGAACACCGTCATGTTAGAACTACATTTTTCTCTCAGGAACTACGCCAAATTAAATTATAAAAATATCCAATACGTTTGCTTATTGCGTTGAGTGTGACGCATTGCAGCGAAAACTCATGGACCGTGCTGCTCCAAGAATGCCGAACCACGATTATTTATCTAAAAATGTTTGCTTTGGTCCCTTTTATTACTCGTAACAGTTTGCGCATTGAATTTGTCTTCACACTAATATCAGAATGGTATCGAAAAATTAATACGTAGTTTCATAAGTACCACTTAGTACATACGCTCGTAAATACGTAAACACTAAACTTACAAACTTCATTTGTAGATTAGCTAGTTGCATTTTCCGTCTCTCGTATAAACAGAGCCAGTTTCTTACATAACAGTTGGCTCTAATGAAGTTTTGTTTAATTGTGAATTTTTCTGCGTTTTACTGTACTTAACTCGACGTTATCTGGTCGTCCTTGTGCAAATGAAAGTGAGTGTATTCTTGGAAAGTTATGTAGGTTTGAATTGCACACTTCTTGACTAAATATGTACATATACCGATGTGCGTAGGTTCCGATTCCTATTGATACACAATTAACATACGAAACTAATGGGATCGCGAGTTGTAATTCTGGAGGATAGTTTCGGAAAGCGAACGCTCATTTACATACATAATCAAGTGACAACGGCAAACATCAGGACATAAATTATTATTACCAATTGATGGAAGACTGAAAGCTATGTTTTCGTAGCTATCGCTTTATTAGAGAAAGTCTTAATTGCTCCCGTTAGTAAGTTGATCAATCGGCGGCGGTGTTTCACAAACCATTTTTATATGTTAATTTAAGATAATATTTATGTTACCATGAGTACAGAAAGGGATTTTACCTTCAATCAATGAACAGTATATAATATACCATCTTTCTTCAGTTATAATGTCGTCATCCGAGAATACTTAACAAACTGTTGGTGTTACTGCAAATGTACCTTTGAGCACTTTAGCGACCGACGGTTGAACCCATCACCAATTCGTGTTGTGGAGAAGTACAAGTGGATTAGAAACTAGTTTACATTGACAGGTATTTCAGGTGCTTATCGAGACTGCAGGTGTGTCTTTTCGATGTCGAGCACAGCTGATTGTCCTCCGTGTGCGTAGCCTTGGACTTGCAAACTGGTTTAGTTTTGAAGTAATGCGAACTCTATGACACGGTATATGAATATGGGCCCGAATTCGCACCGTGCATCTAGATTCCAGAAGGCCGGGATTAGCGAGGGTTTGCATCGGCGTGCGGTTTGGAAACGAGCCTTGCGTGAGGAACAGCACGAACGTGAGGTGGATTTCCGCTTCTTTGTGATTTGTAAAGCGTTTTGATGTAGTTAAGTACAGATACCATGGTGGTGGTGTGTATTCGGAGAAAATTAACCGTTGGTAAAATTGGGGTTGTGGTTTGGGAGGTTTTTGTTTCAAGGAATTTTTACTGTTTCATTGTGTGTAAGTGAATGGTGTAGGAAAAAAATCAAATGAGGTTCTGTTAAAACGGATAAAATTAAACTTTAATCTACAACTGAGTTTCCATTTCTTGTGAAGTAGAGAGAACGTTTAGGGGGTGCTTCGAAAACTGCCGTAACACTAGTATAGAGCATAGAATATTACTCAAGTTCCTAGTTTACTTTTCAACAATTGGAGAATAACAGTGAACTAGACATCGAAGGTTTAAGTCAACATTACTTCACATATCTAAAAAGCTAACGTCAATGAAATGTGAAAATAATTGGACCATTAGTTTGATCAGCTGCACTTGCAAACATTCCTGGTAATAATAATGCACGCAAGGATATACCAGGAGTCTGAAAATCATATAAGGGAGACACAATTTAGCTTCAGAAATGCTTCAAAAACAAGATATTCTATATTTTAGTTGAATATGCTAATACAGAGCGGCAAGGATTGATGTTCATTTAGGACTTATGGATTTCAGCAATGCATTCGATAAAATATAACGTGAAAAAATTATAAAGCTTTGGAAAAAAATATATGTGAATGATAAAAACGTACGAATCATTGCTAACCTCTACTGGAAGCAATTAGCATCAGTACGAGTTTCAAACCATATCAAGGAACAAATTAACATTCTCATAGGCGTGAAACATGGATCTCCTTGATCGCCTCTATTATTCAGTATATATTCGGAAAATATTTTCAGAAATGCCCTCAGTGACCTTAGAAGGTATACTGGCAAAAATCAAAACTGTTTTCATACTTTCTCTCTGCTCCTTATGCGTCGCACAAATGAAAAAAAGTTCTGACTGGAAGAGTTTACGGATGAAGATGAATATTGTAAGCAACTCAGCAAAACTTAGCGGCGCAGTTATATTATGGACATACCGTCGAATATCAAGAGTATCATGGTCAGCCCACCCTATCAATGTTGAAATCTTAGCAAGAATGGGGAAAGAGTTAGAAGTACTACATGCAGGGCCGAACTTAGGCCTAGACAATAAGACAATCGTCTAGGGCCCGTATTTTTCATTTCTTATTTAAAACTTAAAACCTGCAATATCAATATTATTTGTATAGATATAGAAAAAAAGTTTAAAAAATACTCTACCTAATAAAGCGATCAAATAAATTTCAGCTCTATTGTGCTGTGGCCTCATATAAATATCATGGAGCCACAGCACACTAGACCTGAATTTTATTTGAGACCCCGATACCAGTGATATACCAAAGACATGACACTAATATGTATAGCTACCTGTTCAGACGATACTGTTGGCTAGCGACGGGCAAAAACATTAAAGAAACTGATAGAAAACTTCAAAGAGGAAGTGAGAAAATATAGAACCAAAATAATCGAAAATAAATCGACCATGTTAACTGAACTAATAAAATCAGCCATCTTACGTTGATAAGGTTAAATAACGAAATTTTGAATCGAGTTGAATTTAGATTCTAAGCTGAGATGGAAGGAGCATATAAAAATAAAACAGAAGGAATTGGAAAATATATATATATCAAAACAACTATATTGATTACAAGTTCTAAAGCCAGTTTGGACATATGGGTGCCAACTATGGGGCTGTGCAAAAAAAATCAATGTAGAAAATATACAAAAATTTGAAAATAAGGTTGTTAGATTACAGTTGCTCCATGGTGTATTCGGAAGCACAATCTACACCGAGATGTGAAGATCCCTACCATAACGGAGGAAATCAAACACACCAACAATGAAGTTACACGGAGAAGACTCAAAGGGGTGAAACCTTATGATTTAATCTGTGTTAAATCTGATGTTGAATAGTAATGATGTTAGAGCTTCGGATTGGTTCACTTCCAATAAATTGAAACTCGATCAGGACAAGACACGAAAACTCGTTTTCTCATATAAAAATAGCGCTGAAAATAAAAATTGTATTGAGCTGTTTGGGTGAAAATTTAAATTGTGCAAAAAACTTTCTTCACAACTATTTCTTTTAAGACAAATAAACTGGGAGTACAGAAGTTCTCATAATAGCTTACTTCTCACTGTTTCATTCGCATATAACTTATGCAGTGATATTGTGGGGTAACTCATGTCTTGCTAATAAAGTATTTTTAATGCAGAAAAAAGCAATACGAATTTTGCAATAATGCCGCTTCCTTGCCTGTATATTTTTTATTCTCTTTTAAAAATTTGTAAAAACTATAACTCATTTCGAATTCAGTCGGATAATCACGATTATGTTACCAGATCTCAGAATAACAATGTTAGTGAAAGATTTCAATGTCAAAAATCGATACAGAATTCCTTTGATGTCAAGTTCTTTAATAAATTGTCTAATTCTTATAAAATGTGCATTGGCGGTTGTGATAATTGCATGGGGGGGGGGCTCTTAATTTTTAACAATTACTAAGCAACAAATAATGACCTCCATTCCATCGATTTTTTAATTCAAATATAGCAATGATTCTGAATTTTAATAATAATTTAAAAGGAATATGCACAGAACAAAAAGTATTCAAAACTCAAATAGAGCATGCAGCAGATGCACAAATTCATTTGTTTTTCTTGTAAATGTCCACAGAAAAATATCTTGTAAAATTGCGAGTTCGAACTTTGTTTTGCAGGTTAAAAATTTAATCTAAGTTTTTTTATTTTAACTTTTTCAGTTAACGGTAGGCTCTTAAAGTTAATATTAAGTATATAGTTAGTTATGCTAGTCTCCGCTCTTTTTGTAGAAAACTGCATGCAACATCCGAAATCATCCAAAATAAACAAACAGGCTGCAACTGCAGTCGATATTATGTCTAAACATAAGAACTTGCTGGCTGCTCGCATTCTTTTCAATATTAAAGACTGCACATTTGTTTTATACGTCCGCCGGTTTGCTTTACGCTCCGATCACATCACATATCGCGAGCACGGTTTTTATAAATAAGACGATATCCGCTACTTGGGCGTTTTTGAGCTCCAACGTCACATTGAAACTCTGATAGCTCGACCTGTAGCGTCGCATTTTTGCCCGTAACAGTCATATAGGTTTGGGCCCTACCTTGAATCGCCACAAACAGCTGCCAGCGGCTCGACTGCATTGATACGAGCACGTGTGATGATCTTATAATTTATGATATGTTGACATACTGATATTGTTTTACACGTTTTAACCCTTTGCCACCGGAATTTATTGTTTTCTTAATTTTCCCAATTTCAAGGCTTATTATTATCAATTGACACCTAATGAGGGGGAAATTATAATAAAAAAAATTTTCACTAATATAATATATTCAAAAAAGTGTGGTTTCACAGTGGAACCAGTAGGCACTAGCAAGGATTTGATAAATACCTAATACTATCATCAGTCTGGATTATCTTTTATGGTATTCTTGGAAACAATTCTTCCTGTCAGTAAGACATAAACCTACGTCACACCTGCAATAAAGGTATAATTATTTCATTCCATAGTAAATCGATAATTCTGTAATACTCACCTAGAACACATCCATCTAGACCAGTGATTCCCAAAGTGGGCGATATCGCCCCTTGGGGGGCGTTGGAACGATCCAGGGGGGCGATAGTAGCCTCGGGTGCATTTGGGGGCGGTGAATAAAAATAAGGGGGCGGTGAAAGCTTAAAGAAGGAAGAGAAGATAAGAAGATTTAGAAAAACCATTCGTACATATTTCATCTGTTGTGTAACATAGTGTAACATTATTTTCTAAATAAACACACCAAATGCAAGTTACAGATTTATTTATTCCATGAAGACTATTTACCATTATTAAATGTTCTTATTCTTCTTCATACCACATATTACTTTATTTATTCAGTCTGTTTATTCTCAGTTTCTTTAATTTTACTTTATCACACCCTTTAATACACCATCCAGAAAGTAAATACCATTATAATAAAGGGCTTTTATTATTAACATTTGTTTTTACTCAAAATACAGGTTACAAATTCATAAAAGATTTGTTTATTTTAAAAATAGCATTTTCTCTAGCAATAATAATTTATAAAAAATTTCTATATGGTAAATTTTCTCATCACATTTCATAATTGACTTTTTCAGATAATCATTTGAGTTTGGCTTTCACTTTAGTTATTCCGCTTGTCAGTTAATACCTACAAATTAAAATCTAAGCTCTGATGATATCAAACAACTATCCCAACTAAATCAACTTATATGCTCGAACCTTTTTAAAAAAACTATTCGCAATTTAACAGTAGCTGTATCTAATGTATCATTCATTAAACAGTTCTCAAATATTTATGTTGTACTTTTAATGTATAAATCCTTCTACTACCACTACCACTACAATATCTTTCTGTTTACTTAAAGAATGTAGATTTCCAGGGGGCGCTGTGTATTCTTTTTTCTGAAAAGGGGGCGGTAGGCCAAAAAAGTTTGGGAACCACTGATCTAGACCTATGAGGTAATGCTGTAGTGCTACATTTGGCACATCTTCTAGAATTTCCGTGGACAGGCATGTGGGCACAGGAGTCATACCGGATCTCTTGGGGTACTGTGACCTTGAAAGGATTATGAGAATTCGAAGAAGATGGTCGTCCTCTCTTCAGCAGGTTTTCGTCAGCTCCAATCAGTCCTACGCTTACAGCAATTTTGAAATCTTTCAAACTCAAAGTAGATGAATTTGACCTCTCTTTGAAGAGAATGTAGGAGTTTACAAGTGATACGTCTAGCAGGTACCAAAAAATTCGATGCCACCACTTCTTTGATTTCCTATTCAATTCGTAAATTGACTTGAGCATATCCAATTTATCAACGTAGCCCATGTGTTGATTGTAATTTGCCACTAGCAGTGGACAATCAACGTGTTGAATTGTACCATCTTTATTTCTTCTGTTGGTGCCCGCATCTCTTGTAGGGTCATCGTAATTGCTGAGAAAATGTACACCTTTGCGGTCCTTCCATTTTAGGAATGTCAAACCATCTCGACTGACACGCCAATCAGATTCTCCTCGATTCATATGTTTGTCATCACGTAGATCTTCGGGCAAGTCTTTTCTTCCTCGTCTCACAGTCCCAGTTGCATATATCAATTCACTCTGCAATTGTTTTTGGAGAGGCACAGAATTGAAATAATTGTCGAAATAGATATGATGTCCTTTGCCCACCAACATTCGTGTCAGATCTGTGACAACTCTGGCGCCCAAATTTTTCTCAGTTGAATCGCCCACCTTTCCAGTGTAAATTTGGAATTGGCAGGCAAACCCTGACTCATCCGCCCGCACCCATACTTTGTATCCCCGTTTGATGGGCTTTTGAGGCATATATTGTTTTAGACTACTACGCCCCTTGAATCGTATCATCGACTCGTCTATAGCTTGGTTTTTAGATGGTCTTTTTGTAGTCTGAAATGTACTGGAGAGTCTGTCGATAACAGGTCTAAGTTTATATAACTTATCAAAATTTGGCATATCTCGCGTCGGAATAACAGCGTTATCGTTCAGATGTAAGTGCCCAAGCAGCCAAACAAAACGATCCCTTGAGAGAACACCACTGATGAAATGATCTCTAAGCACATGGTTAGATGACCAGTAATCACGGTAACTGGGCATTTTCTTTATCCCCATCAACATATTTATACCTAAAAATTTCTTCATTTCCTTTCTATTAGTTTGAGTGAAAGATGATGCATTTCCGTATTTTTGTAGGGCATACAAATTGCTTTGGAAAACTATCAACTCGATAAGGTCTTCAGGAAAAATAGATAGGAAAACTTCAGTTGGGGTTTCTGGTTCAGCGTCAATATCTGGTCCAGTATCTCCTTCAAATCTTTTGATATTTTTCATCAAATTTTCAGCAGATTTGGTCCAAATGGTTGTTTCAGCAATTGCCCTACGCTGAATTACTACAAGAGGAATATCATCATCACTTTCCCATTCATCATTATCTACAGTCATGCCAGCATTTTCTAGAATATCCATTGGTAGGTCAAATAACTGGTCCGCATTTTCAGCATTAGTAGAAGATGTAGCCTCTTCATCGACCTCGTTTCCACTCACATCCCCCAGTTCTGAATTATTATCTGATGGTATATCATCGATAAACGTATACAAACTATCAGGGTCGAGCTGCTCGAGATCGCAAAGGTTGTACATATTTTTCCTACCTGCAACAATCAGACAACTATAGTGCCTACTGGTCTCATGGTGAAACCAGCTCATTTTACATGGAAATTCTCGATCAACGGTGGTGAATTCTGCTCACAAATAACAAATTGATCATTACTGAACCTTAGTATAACTAATTACGTACAGTACTTACCTTCCATTATAGCACAACTTCAAATAACACGATAAAATGACGTATATCTATGATTCACACGTGTACGCCTCAAGAATGTAAACAAAACTGAACGCCTTCTTGATTTCTCTGCGCCGGCGCTGTGGAATCGGGTGGAAGGAAGCATGAACATAACATGACGCACTCTGGTTCGCCTGTGAAACCAGTCGCGCTCCAAACAAAAATTAATATTCGAATGGTTTCGCCATGAAACCAGTAGGCGTCAAAGGGTTAAGCGGTATCGATAGCTATCTCCGGATCTCCTTACTTAAACCTTGTTATATTATAATAGCAGGATAGTTGTTGAAAAATATATTTCCAATTATTATATAATAGTTACTTTTTTCTAATGCCATATAGACTGTTGACAGCTGGACAGTGGGATTTCTTCTACAATTTAAAATAAATAAAAACTGTAGTTGTGCGACTAGTTTTAGTAAAATAAACCATAAAAAATTAAGATATAAACTGTGTTAAAATCCAATGAAACCCTGCTCTATAATTGGTGATAATAAATAAATAATTAGGAATAATCCCCACAAATACAAATAAGTTTTAATATAGAATTCAAATATGTTGTCGTCAATCTCGGGGCCTGCTTAAAATTTATGCTGTGTATTATTTACTAGCAAAATAAATGGTTTATTTCTTTTTCTATTTTATCTATTGGCAATCAAATTTAAACATAATAGCTCCGGTCTAACATGAGAAAACTCTTTATCAAAGGGTTGAGTATGATTTATGCTCAAGTATGGCAAACATTAAAAAAATCCCGATCCGACAGTTTTAACCTCCAAATTGACAGCAAAACACAGATGGTCGTACGCACAAAAAACAACGTAATTGAATTTAAAATTACCAACAATCACCAAATTTCGCGTCAGGTAAATATGCAATGGAAATAATAATGACGTAATATGCGGCTAACCTGGTTTTGTTTTATTCCTGACGTCAGAAAGAGACGCCAACTCTCAATTGTTTTCGGTCCTGCTGAAGACGTTTCCGCTTTATAGGAGCCCTATTTGCACATTGCTATCTTTTGCTATGGCTTTGGTTAACAACAAACGAACATCACGTATCTTGGCAACTAAATTACAAGTGTTTTGAAGTAAGTTTTGGTACAATTATTTGCTAGAAACTATACTGTTTTCTGTAATTGTCAATTCGAAGCACTTTTAATATCACAATACTCTGCTTTTTTACTATTAGTTTTAAATAGCACTGTTTCACAGTTTTATTAAGACTGCACTATTGTGTTTTTGTTCTAACGTAGGTAGCCTTGTAATGCTCTTCGCATTCTATGCTTCCTTCACATCGTTTTTCACCTTTTAGCTGCGTTAGCGATTGTTGGCCGCGTAATTTTTAATACTGATGCTGCAAATAACTTGTACGTCTCGAAACATCTCTGTATCAAAAAGCAAATTTATATTCTTGTCTTGACTTTACAATGTTAACTCTGTCAGCCAACATAAATCAAGAGCATTTGCCATTATGAGCACCTTCAATGAAAATTTAAGTTAAACCTAACCCTTCCGATACTGCTTTAAACTAATGCTAACCTCTGTTGATCAAATTTATAGCTACTGTAATCATATCCTGTGCATTTATTAGTGTATATTACTGACTTCAATCTTGCAATAAACAAAATATCAATTCTGGGCTTATTTGAATTTTTATTCATGTTTGTGTCTTAGTTATGCAACCAGAATTGGTGTGAGCAATGCACTATTACAAAATAAAAATATGAAATGATTAGTTGAAATAATTCTTCTAAATAGAGGACAGAGCTTTTTTCTCCGCTATTTAATAATGTTTAATAATAGTACTACTATGTAACAAGATTTGCATACAACAGTTACTGTCATCGAATGCGCCACAGTCATAATAAAATTTACAGTTATTTCGGTATCAGTTATAAATAAATTGATCTTGGCCTTGTAAAACCTGTATCAAAATTTAGTCTAATTTACATAAAAAAATGCATAGCCGAAATCCACAAACATGCAACCGAAGCCTTGGTTATAACATAAACAGCTGATAGTGACTCCATCACATCCTAATGATAATCACAAAATTACGCCTGCATTTTACATAATCACTTTGAAACCGGTACCAACTTGTTCGCCATTCATCTATGCCCAGATTTTAACGCTGACTAATTTACACAGCAAACCACATTTAGTAAAAGTATGAAATAGGCTGTTACAAGAATTTGATGATCTTGTTCTATTTATATGTACATATTTAGTGCATATAATTTGCAGCTTGACGTATAAATTAGTTTGACGGACTGAATAAGTTAATCAACTTTCCCATAAAAACGTGTTAAGATACACAAGACAATCAATTAGTAGTTTGCAGACGCTCTAATGAACTATCTGTATTTGCATGAAGTTTCGGTGAGATCCTGATTTGATTGGAAGCAGAAAGGTCAAATTCATGTTATAAAGCAAGCAACTGCAACTCCCCTCGAGCTACTAGAATAATATTTCATCGCGTTCTATACTTTCTGTAAAAATAAATTCCTCTACCAAGATCTCCACAGGCTGCAGGAATTTGTAATAAAGACAGTATATTGTACATACATCCATTCACTTGGACTTCCTCGTACATACACGTGCTGTTTTTTTTTAAATAAAAAAAAAAATTTAAAGGAATTTTGCTTCTACACAAAATGCTTAAGGTTAATGGAGTCACTAAAAACCATTTGTCAAGCGTAGCAGCTTCTTGAGCTTTGTTTTTCTAAAATTCTGAGACTGTTTGTTTTTGTACCTTGTAGCTCTCGAGTTTTTTAATGAAATTATAACAACGCTACTACAACAGATTTACAACATAATTTAACAAACTCTGGGAAACTGTAAACAGCAACCTGCTCTTTTTACAACGTTCCAATCAGTTACATTTTTAAAAGGTCATCACTGATAAACAAAGTTGAAGATGTGTCGATAAATTTGGAAAAGGATGTGCGAGACTACTACTCCTCTGAACACTGATCGAATAACAAAACTACACACACACATATACACAACTTATAATGTAGCCTTGGTCACCCTTCTACAATCCATAACATTGTTCTGATAAGATGATTATTATGTGTGGAGTTACTTATCAGCATATGTTTAATCTTTCCTAGATTTTGTGTTTAAATAAAGCTGCCGCCTTTGTAATAATGATTATTCTAAGTATATTAATACAAACCAGAATTTATCCCATATTTAAATGACAAAGCAGTTCCCAAGAATGTCTGCTTTTATGACTCCGTAGGTGTACAAGCATCATTAAACGCCGGTGATATTGCTGACATTAATTGACTTCTATCATACTGAGTGCATCAACTATCTGCCACAATCTACGTCTCTAAAGAAATATCTGTTATGGCGAAGATTTACTGCTACGAACAAGCTGATTGGTATAACTTGTAGTTTTCAAACGTATCTACCGATCGCTGTAATATGTCGTCATGGTAATAAACGCTTTGCAATTACATTACACAAGGAAATTCTTTTCTATTGTTTAAGTGTGCGTTTTTCAATGGCAGCGAGTGGTCATCACGATACAAGCCGGGAAAGACGAAATCTAATGATTTTTCTATCTGTTGTGCTCCGAGATGTGGATACAATTAGATGGACTGGATTTCCATTAGGTAATTGCATCCAGACGTATATTTAGCCGCGGAGTAGAAAAACCTGAAGTTGCTAGCGTGGAACTAAACAATGTCAGGTTTCCCACCATTCACACGTTTTTATCGACGCTGAATTTTCCTTGTAGCGGAGTTTACATTTGCGTTTACTATCTGCTGTTATCAGGCATATTCATTAATCCAACACTTACAACACCATTTCTGGAAACTGATAACGGCTCAATCTTATAAAGAGAGGGTGTAACTGATAATCAGCGTAGTGTGTTTACAGTCGTTTATAGATAGTGGGCAGGTATTGAATACTGCTGGATTATTGCGGCGACTCCATCAAAATTCCAAAGGGTACTAAATTTGCACCCTTTAATGTTTTTAGCATCGCTTAGGCTTAGTGATAATTTAATAAAATCTGATTAAACTGTAAAGTAGTAAATTTTTTTATTTTAAATATATGTTGAATATCACATGTTACTACGAAACACTGGACATTGATCAATATGTTTTATACGAATATAGACATTTATCTAATTGTGTTTCTTCTTTCAGGTAAATTGACAACACGCATATTTCTGTCTGTGATGTATGCTGAATCATAATATGTGGTGAGTTTTTATAAATTGTGTTGGCGTAAAATATATTCACTTTGAAATGAACAAGAATAATTGCAGAAAAGGTGATGATAATATAAATTAATTATAGTGCTAATTGTCGATAGCTTTAGGCTAGACATTTTGTATTATTGTACATAAAATTATAGAGAATGAATAAAAAAGATTGACCTTGAACCTTAAACTTAGAAGAAATATTAAACGAGTTTTCTGTAGTTGTTGGTTAAAATTTGATGTTTTTATATTTTTTTAAGAGAAGCCCATATTTTTTATACTAGATTAGGACAAAGCATCAAGGTAGTACCTTGAATTTGGAAATTTTTCAAAATTATTGTTCCTAAACTTGATGAAGATCACTAAAAATCAATCTTGGAAGGTTATCACTTGATTGGCTATTTAACATCGTTTTTCAAAGAGAATATCTCCCATGCATATTTAATTGAACATTTTCCATTGTAACGGCGATATTAATAATCGCAAATTTTTGGAAATTTACCAGAAATGTCCACGTGTGTCATTCTCATCAAAGTATTTAGGAACTACAAAGCTGTGAACAAAGTCAGTATGCCGATAATCATTGTTGCTGTGAGCAACCAAAAATTTTTGACAAAAAATACTAAAACTTTACTACCTAGATATTAGATATTATTAATTTTTCATAAAATGTTTTCTGGGTTTTTTCATTCGTGATATTTTCTATCAAAATACAACGCGTGCATAAAAAAATTCGTATGGAAATATTGCAAAACATGTGCAGCAATTTTTGATTGAAAAATTAGCTACAGAATATGTTTCCAAATGTTTCCGGAAAATTTTCAAGCACTTGTTACATTTCTACTGATAATATACTTGAATCGTCCATCATTTTATACTAGACAATTTCCAACTTCATAGTCGAAATTCAAAAACTTTATGCGCAGTTTCTGGTTGAATTTACCGAATTTCGGGTAATTATACAGATTTAAGTAGTAAATAAAATGATAAGTTACTTGTCGCCTTTTTATACATTTAGCTTCGCAGTTTCATGCTCTTATCCAAATTCCACGTAAAAATATAAATCTTCATTTTAAAAATGTTCATGACAACTCAAATATTTGATGCTAATTGATTGCAACTGAAGAAACTTTGTTGGAAACCTTATTTCTTAAAGTTAACATCTAAGATTACACCACGAATGGTTCGAACTTTTATTCACACTGTAGCTGTACATTCTTCCTTTGTCGCAAATTAGTTTTTATAAAATATTTTTAAATTATTTTCAAAACCCATGTAGACTAGATGTAGAAGTATATCCAAAGATATAAAATCTTTTAACTTGGTATTACTATTTTGTCTAATAACAGTAACGTTTGTAGTACAGGTTTTAAAGAGTTGACAGAAAATCAGTTAATCAGCTATGTAAAATATATTTCTTCCTGTCTAATTGTCCGGTAATTAATATATAGGCAATATTTTCGGCCATGTTATCCATCGCATTTCCAAATGTTATTTTCCTTCTAAATCATATTTGTTTTGAACATCTAGCTAAGTAAACTGTTACAATTTTGCGAAGATGTATATATAGTCGATGCTCCTAGATATCAGTAATAGTTCATTATGTATCAAGGGCGTAAACAGTCGTTTTTCGCTTCGGCGTGAAAGTGATATATAACGCGATAAGGGACAAAGACGCTACCTATGCCTGAGTTGCATATAAAGGTGTATGTACGATCAAAACTTCATTTAAAAAACGAAGATCCTTATATAAATCGTTGCTAACAAATACAGGGCAATTCTTACAGTTATTTTAGCTCAATATTACCGTTGTAACGTTGAGTTCACAAAATATCTATTTTTCATACTGTAGAGAAATATACTGTATTTCAAAATATAAAAAAAGTGGTCATTTTCTGCATAGCAACATTTTTCTATATGGCAACAGCAAATCGTTTAGAAACGTTATACATTTCTGCATAGCAACGTATAGTTTCATTCTAAAATGTACAATATTTCACATGCGTTTGAATAATTTTTTATTAAAATGTTTAGGCATTCCATCCAGTACGTGAAAAAATAACATCTGTAACATTTGAGTGTTTTTCCGTGCGTTTTTACTTCCTTTTACTACTATAAAGGAAGTATTGGATTTACCCCAAAAATTCGAAATTGAGTTTTCAACAGATCTTCACGTTTTAGAGTCCCCTGATCCCAAAAACATATTTTTTTTTCATTGGTCTGTCTGTCTGTCTGTCTGTGTGTCTGTGTGTCTGTCTGTGTGTGTGTGTCTGTGAACAGAATATCTCAAAAACGAAAAGAGCTATGGCATTGAAACTTCATATATTAGTTTTGTGTACTATGTAGATGAGACAGCAAGCTTTTGAAGAAATCGCATAACCGGAAGTAGGTGTTTACTCTTGTGATTTTTCAGTTTTTTTCGATTTTTTCAAAACGGCTCTAACGATTTTTTTTAAATTTTACATTTTTCTTACGTTTTTAATGTGTATTGATGTGAGATAGGTGATTTTCCAGTTGAATACTTCTAAAGTGGGTTTCTTTTGTTTTTTTTCTATTTTTTTTATTAACTCCTATTTTAAATAAAACACCCGGTATATTATTACATTTTTGAATTCACCTTAAAATTCTAGAGAAAATTTGTCTCTTCAACTAACACTCGATTTTGTACCGTTTTTGTAGAATTTGTAATTTTTGAAAATTTTAACAAATGGTTAAAAATTAAAATGAAATTTTTGACTAATTATAAGATCGCTGTTAAAGGAAGTTGTGTGAGTGTATCACACCAGATTTTTTTTCATTGGTCTGTGTGTGTGTCTGTCTGTGAACAGAATATCTCAAAACGAAAAGAGGTATGGCGTTGAAACTTCGTATAAGTTTTGTGTACTATGTAGATGAGACAGCAAGCTTTGAAGAAAATCACATAACCGGAAGTAGCTGTTTACTCTTGTGATTTTTCGGTTTTTTCGATTTTTTCAAAAACGGCTCTAACGATTTTTTTTAAACTTATATTTTTATTAAATTTTTAATGTGTATTGATGTGAGATAGGTGATTTTCCAGTTGAATACTTCTAAAGTGGGTTTCTTTTGTTGTTTTTTTCTATTTTTTTTATTAACTCCTATTTTAAATAGAACACCCGGTATATTATTACATTTTTGAATTCAGCTTAAATTCTAGAGAAAATTTGTCTCTTCAACTAACCCTCTATTTTGTACCGTTTTTGTAGAATTTGTAATTTTTGAAATTTTTGACAAATTTTTAAAATTAAAAATGAAATTTTTGACTAATTATAAGATCACTGTAAAAGGAAGTTGTGTGAGTGTATCACACCAGATTTTTTTCATTGGTCTGTCTGTCTGTCTGTGTGTGTGTCTGTCTGTGAACAGAATATCTCAAAAACGAAAAGAGATATGGCGTTGAAACTTCATATATAAGTTTTGTGTACTATGTAGGTGAGACAGCAAGCTTTTGAAGGAATCGCATAACCGGAAGTAGGTGTTTATTCTTGTGATTTTTTAGTTTTTTTCGATTTTTTCAAAAACGGCTCTAACGATTTTTTTTAAACTTTACATTTTTATTACATTTTTAATGTGTATTGATGTGAGATAGGTGATTTTCCAGTTGAATACTTCTAAAGTGGGTTTCTTTTGTTTTTTTTTCTATTTTTTTTATTAACTCCTATTTTGAATAAAACACTATATTATTACATTTTTTAATTCACCTTAAAATTATAGAGAAAATTTGTCTCTTCAACTAACGCTCTATTTTGTCCCGTTTCTGTAGAATTTGTAATTTTTGAAAATTTTTGACAAATCGTTAAAAATTAAAAATAATTTTTTGACTAATTATAAGATCACTGTAAAAGGAAGTTGTGTGAGTGTATCACACCAGATTTTTAATCTCGGGGTCGCCTTGCATGGAAAAATTACACTCTTCTCAATTTGTTGGCTTTTACTGTATTCTGCCTACACTTTATGTATGGAATTACAACTACATTGTTTTAATCTGAAAATGCACATTTAATCAAAATGTCGGTAGAATTGTAAAACAAAGACTGTAGCACTGTACGCCCGCGGGGTATTACACGATCCGGAGGTACTCCGCATACTTTCGTGTCCACCTCAAACCGAGAGACGAACGCCACGCGAACTGCTCACTTGTAACTTTTCAACTACGCTTGCTTAAAGTCTGTCGCCCGAAAAACGGTCAGCTAGCTCATGTAAGAGCGTCTCGGGAGAGACTGTTTTAATTTGCTTCGAGCTTGCTTATGTTATTTGCTTATTTGTGTCTTGTGCTAAACCCTCTTTGGTGAACGTTTTCCGTGTACAAAGCAGTCTTGTGAAAGGAGGTCTGGACTGGACTGTCACATTCCCGAAAATTGGCGCCCAACGTGGGGCGTGTAATAACCTGCGGGAGCACAGTGATATAAGTCAAAATATTCATATAAAGCCGAAATGTGCGGTAGCTTTTCCTTTAGATGAGATCATTATACTGCGTTAGAATTTTGTTTGATGTACAGACATTACTTTCTTTAATCGCTTCAGAAGTATCACATTAATACATAACACAAAAATGTAGAATTGTTTTCGTTTTGAGAATGAAATTTAAATATTCGCAACCACCTTGTAAGAAACATCTCAGTAGCACAGTGGGACGCGTTTTAGATGAGCAAAAAGAGAAGTAAAAGAAAAGTGTAAAAACCCGCACAGTAATTAAGTATAGATAGAGTTTAGAAAATAGGCAGTCTTTGCGATCAATTTACACCAAAAATATGGCAGTTCGCGTTTGTTGCTTACATTCAACCTTATTACGTCACAGTTTAGCTTCTAACGATGCCAATCGCCAAATCTTATTTTGATATTATTTGTTCGCATTATAACGTTATTTAATAAAAAATTAAGTAAGAAATTCATTGTGCCAAATAGTAATTTTCAGGTGGTGGCAGCGCTCGTCATTTTGGATGGCGTCCGCTCTGCGACGGAGCTTTTCTGTAGCGATCTTGTTAATTGAAATATTTCCCAGCACATGATATAATGGCTCATTTTCGTCAACAGTCTCTCCAAGTCTCCTGTTACTTAATTTCATATCGCAAACTTGATCAACTCATCTTGAGTGGCCACTCAAACACGAATATCCTGGGTGTTCACTTCATCTTTGATTTGTTTACAACACTTAAATTCACAGCATCAACGTGTACAACGGCATTACAGCAATTATACGTTATTGCAACGCATCGTTCATGAATTTAGTGTGTGATGATACTTACTACTTATACGTTTGTTAAAGTAGTTGTGTTGCCAAGTTGTAGTTCTGTATAAAGTAACTAGTCGCAATGATACGCGCATTTGCAATAGGAAATTAAGAATACAACGCTCAATTTTTTGTTTGTTGACACTGAAGCAGGGATGTCAAACAGCGACCCTTCCACCAATAGGGTGCGACAGCTCGTCTCGGCCAACTTGTTGCCACCAATTTACCACCCAAGTCACCCCTGACATATCTCACCACGATTCATCTCGCCGCAAAATATGAAACATAGTAAATGTTGACATAATATGCCAACCGCATTCAGAACTTTGCTTGAATTAATTTTACTTCTCGTTTTGTTTCTTCAAATATATCCAAAATAACCGATAGCTAAACCCAATAACTCGCAAAAGATTGTATAGAAACTATTAAGTATACAGGGTTATTCATAAGTATTGGTCATTAAATTTAAGGGTAGTTAGAAGACACCAAACTGATCAACTTTGTATGGTAAACTATACCCCAAAAATTAATAATAAATTCCACAAAAAACATTTATTTGCCTAAACTGATTAACGGTTACTGGAATAAACTCCTATCTACAAAGTTCACACATATAGTTGCGATTAACGAATTTGAATAGAATGATGCAAGAGCAAAAAAAAAACAGTTGTAAGCTTATTTCAATTACCTACGATTAATGCAATAGTTAAATGTTCTCGTACTGATTTAGCCAGTGGTTCTCAAAGTCTGCACCAGCCCTAATAAGATTTTTTTTCCGTAAGTGATAACTTTTTAGTGCAATGTGTTTCTAATGAGCTCATTTAATTTAATGACCATACTCATGTGTCATCCTGTATATTCAATCTAATACAATCGTATAGAGTTAATAACATTGATGACTACCAAAATGAATTTGACATTTTCACGGAAAGACGTCAAAGTTGCAAGGTTCAGCAAAATCATAAAAAATATACATCCTGAAAATTTATATATTCTTGTTTAAGTATAGAGATCGAGGAAATCATATTAAATAGAATAAATAAGAAACGTGTAAAGAGGGAAGTGCAGAATTATGAGCTTACAGTATCATTGTTTTTGATGTTAAAAAGTCCAATCTACAAGATATTTGCAAATAAAATTATGAAAAACGTCAATTTTCAGTAACTTCAGCCTTAATCAAATATGGGAAAAGTGCAAACAGAAGCTTATAATGTATATGTAATGTATCTCTATTAAGGTTATGCTATTGATTTTTAGGTAATTTTATCAGGTTGAACTTAAAGCTATTGCTGCGATGTGGAAATTGATCTATTATGGTTGTTTCAACAAACAAAGTGTTACTTACAATCGCAGCACCAGATACCTGAGATAACGACTGCTATGATCATAATGGTCAAGTGGCCGTACTAGAATTTTGCCGAAGCGATTTTATTTTTTAAAACCCTCACAGGGGCTGAAGATCGAACATAGGACCCTTGCATCAGTAACCTCTCAGCCATCGAGCCCTGCTTTAATTATTTGTTTAATGGAACTTTGCCTTTATCTATCGTCACCATGTACATCTCTGCTTCTCATTGCTGTTGTTTATACTTTCTTTCTATCTAAATCCGGGCTACCACGTTTCTTTTTCTAGGTTGGTATACAAGTCAATTTTTTGCCATCTCTCTTCTCCGATTCTGTTTATCTTCTTCCAACTTCTTCATTTTTTAATTTATTTAGCTAGGCTGGTCAAGCAGCAAATTTGTCTTCGACTGCTTCATGCCTTTCTTTATTTCCATGTTTTGGAATGTTTTTCCTCTTAAATTTCTATTGAATAAGTTCAGAAAATTGTACAAGATGTCTGGTGCTAGTTTAATTATTTCAATATAGTAGTTAATAATTGGGTGTTGTTCTTCAGGGGAAGCAGTTCAAAGAAAACTCCGTTTTTCCTACGCCAACGTTTCGGAAATCTGTATTCCTTTATCGAGCCAAATCAAGTTCTAGTTTGTAATTCATCGTAAATGTAAGGAAGACGTGGTACTTACAACAAAGTGAGGCTAGTAAGTACGTCATAATTGGCATAAAGAACAAAGATCTTGACTAGTACAACAGATTAAAAGTTAAAAACAAGTTGCATCGTAGTTGGTTGATTCATAAAATGCAGATTAATTTTTTTAAAGGTGTCATTTTTATATCTGGCAGTACAATTCGGGTTAGCATTGCCAGGTGGAATTTTATATGGTTCCTAGATTTTATGCTAAAAATCCCTAGATATCCATAGACTCCATAAAGACCTTAAAATTGTCTTGCTAGGTGTTCAATAAAGTAAACATTTATTATACAAAAAAGTCGTTTCGTAATAGATAGTATGAAAACAATAAATTTTTAGAAACTATTGTAATAAGTTGATAACTAATATATAATATATTAAATTTTACAAACAATAATAAATTAATGAAATAATAAAAACACGTTAAACAAAATACATAATTGGTTATAGATATTAACGATAATTGTGAACATCTTAACGAAACGAATTGCCAGAACGAGGCGGTTAGCGAGTTCTGGGGCAATCAAACGAGTTTTGTTACGTGCCATAAGCAAACGTGTATTGTTCAATATTTTATCTTTATCAATAAATTGTGGTTCAATGTATTCTTTGTTTTATAAGAATTCAGTAATTACCGTAAGTAGATTATATTATTCAGACTTTTGAAAACTCCCCTAAATTTGCAGGAAAATTAGATAAAATCCCTTTTCCCCTACTTATATCACATCTGAAATCCCTAGATACGGAGAAAACTACTAGACGTGGCAACACTGATTTGGCTGGTAACAAAACGGCTAGAAAATCACCAAAAAATGAGGCGGGAATTTTGAAAAATCATACATCAAGCAAATATTAACCATAGCAAAAGGGGTTTTCTAAATAGTTATATTAGTGTTGTTATTGTAGTTAATCTTAGGTTTAACATTAATGAGATATGTATGGACAGGTATTACTGAGATTTTATACATGAGTTCCAACATTAATACTATTCTGATTTTTTATGTGACACATGTCGAGGAAAATACGTTAATTTTAATTGACTTCATTGTCCAGAATGCTCGGGTTTTGGAAAGTGGACAGTGAAGACCATTTTAACAAACGTATTTTCCTTGCAATGTCACATAAAAATCTGGTGTGATACACGCACACAACTTCCTTTTACAGTGATATTATAATTAACCAAGATTTTGATTTTAAATTTTTAAGCAGTTGTCAAAAACTTTCAAAAATTACAAAATAGAGCGTTAGGTGAAGAGACAAATTTTCTCTAGAATTTTAAGCTGAATTCAAAAATGAAATAATATACCGGGTGTTCTATTTAAAATAGGAGTTAATAAAAAAATATAAAAGAAAACCAAAGAAACCCATTTTAGAAGTATTCAACTGGAATATCACTTTTCTCACATCAATATACATTAAAAATGTAATAAAAAAGTGAAGTTTGAAAAAAACCGTTAGCCGTTTTTGAAAAAATAGAAAAAAATTGAAAAATCACAAGAGTAAACACCTGCTTCCGGGTATGCGATTTTCTTCAAATGCTTGCTGTCACATAGTACACAAAACTTATATATGACACACAGACAGACATACACACAGACAGACCAATGAAAAAAAATATGTTTTTTGGGTTCAGGGGACTCTAAAACGTGAAGATCTGTTGAAACCTCAATTTTGAATTTTTGGGGTGAATCCAATAACAACAATAATATACCTATTTAGACACACCCTTTTGTTGTGGTTAATATTACTTGTATTTTCTTTAAGGTTCCCCTGTATAGGATTTTTTTAAATTCTTGCCTCATTTTTGTTGATTTTCTAGATGTGTTGTTACTATCCAAATTGTACTGCCAGAAGTCAAAATGTTGTGATATATTCAAGTTATGAGATGAAATGTTCAACATTTTAATCAGTTTATGTTTTATTAATCAATTATAATGTAAATTGGCTCTCTAAACCATTGTTTTTAACGTATAATCTGTTGTATTATGCATTGCTCTTTGTTCTTTGCGCCAATTAGGGCACACTAACCTCACTTTTTGTGTAAGTACCACGTTTTATTATATTTATTATTAATTATAACTTACAACCTTATTGTAGTACCTTGATAGAGGAATACCAATTTCCAAAATATTGGCTTAGAAAAGCAGTTTTCGTTTGAATTGCTGCCCTGACGAACAAAGCCCAATTATTAACTATACTCCATTTACTTGACATCCGCACTATCAGTGTCAAATTTAAAAAAAGTCTTGACTATACCTCCAAAATAATGTGTTTTTTATTAGACTGTACAGTAATTTAATTGTTAAAATGTGAAAAATAACAGTGGTGCCAACACACTGTCAGTTTGACAGTGCGGATGTCAAGTAAATGGCTAATATATTGTTTATCAATCAGTCGTTCGTTACATTCAGAGAACTACTATCTCGCAGTTTTAATTAATCATTTCGTTGGCTATTTTACCTAGTTCAAAAGATTATTTGATTTGCAAAGGTTTTAGTTCTGTGCATTCTGTGTCAGCTGATTCACGCACTTCGTCTTAATGTCTTAATGTCAATTTTACTATAATTGCTGAGATTGCGCTTAGAAACCCAAACATCACATTCCTGAAAACCAAAAGTCTATAATACTTATTTCTCGATACCTTTATGCTATCTGTTTGTAAAAAGAGTATTTATGGGTTGTAGTTTGAAGAACTCAAAAGTATTTCTGTGTGGCAACTTTGACTTTGTAACGTAGAGAAAACTCCAGTTCCCTTGAAAATGCTGCCATTTAAACAAGTAGTAAACTATTTTTAGATTCTGCCTTGAAAGTCATTCAGTCGATTGGCCAAGAAAAAGATGCACAGCAGTTTAACATATTTATGTAATACTAGCTCGAAACTACAAGGAAGCATCCATCCATATATCGTGCACGGGATCGTTAGAATTTTTATTGCACGCCGAACTGCTAAACGGGGCTATTAAACTAATTATCGGTTATTTAGCCGAGAAACCTCGCAACTGCAATCGTTAGCCAGGATCCAGCGATACCACTTGCGGATGAGATAGTGCAATGTAAAGTAGGTACCGTAGGGTATTGATCCGTAGGCCTCTGCTGGTACACTCCGCGTAGGTGCGTACACTCAGGGCCCGGTGCAAACAAACCGACAGCCCTTCGCCTCCGACGCGTTTGCCGCCCCTGAGCGAGCCTGTAAAAATTAGATGAAGTATCCTGCGATGTGGTCATGCTCCCGGCCGCCATTTTCAACACTCGGCCCTTTGCACAGATTGGAAATCGGAATAAACGAATTTCCCAGGAACGAGTAGGGCAGGTTTAATTTATGTGATTGCCCTCTGTTTATGATTTTTAATTGAATTTTCATCGCCCGCTTTATTTCGGGAACGTCGCAATGATGAATCGGGGGAAATTAAATTCGGGATTTAATCCCCATTGTTCCCGTCATTTCGTGATGCGTTTTTGAAAACGCGGATTCTTCTTTCTCACTGCTGATGCTGCTCTGAAGTTGAGCATTCACACTTATTTTTCTAAGTATTCCCCTGTGCGATTCGAGTAATGACATTATAGTAAGACGCTAACAATAGCAATATTAGTCATGTCACTTCGTTTTTACAGAAGTCTTGGTGGAAATGAAAGGCTCTATGTTGACATATTAATAATGTTATATGGCAGACTCTGCTGCAAATAATAGAAATATAAATGTTGTAACTGTAGTGATGACTCTTCTTGACTCATTGCAACTGTAGCCAATTATTGGTATCAAAAATGAGAAAAGAACACGGAACTGCGTCCTGAACTAGCAAATGCGATTATGGTCGTAGACCTAGACCCTTAGGAGAACATAGTAAATAAATGATCAAGGGCTCTATCAACCAAGCAGTTCACTGTCGTACGAATTATTGCTCAGCCGGTCAGGAAATAACAAAAAGGCAGAACGCCGATTCATAGTCAATATTTCAAGTCAAAACCGGCGCGGCGCGTTATTACTGGAGAAATACGGTCGAAATGCATCAAACACTACAAAATCGGCAAAAGGCTTGACTCGGAACTACACTCGCAAGTGGAAGTTTTGAAACTACAAATTCCGCAAATATCAAAGGCAAACAAGAGCGTTCAGAATTATGTAGAAAATATGTGCAAATATCCTTCCTTAACATTGCTAATAATACTGAAACAGTGAAAGAAACACTTGGTAATGCTTATTACATCGCTTTACAAATAAAAACACAGTGTAGGCAGTGAGATTCGACCTCGCTATACAATTTTGCCACATTTGCGACCTATATTCAGTTTATTACTTTTATATATTCCTCAGTTAAAGCTAAAATAGAAAAAATTTTATTTTTTAGTATGCAAAATATCGTACTCCTCTAACAAATAGTTTTTGAGGTACACCGCCAACAGACGGAGAGACAAACTGACGGACGGAATAGGAAAAAGATGTGAAGAAATATCGAAAGATGATTTTTTCACGATTACAATACTTTTTTCGTCTTTTAGACGAGAGAAGTAAACATTGAACGTATCATGGTAGGAAAGTGTTTACACACGTGGCTGTACGGGAGAAAAGCAACGAGACAACCATTACTAAGTTTATAAAATAAGAACAAAAATTTGTCTCCCCCAAGTAGATCTAAGTTGGAATATATCACAATACTGAAGCATCGAAAAATACTATACGTTGTTGGCTTGCGATTATCTGGGGGTGGTGTGGGAAATATGGAAAGAATCGATGAAAAACTGATATAGTTAAAAAAAATGTTTTGTTGAAGTGCTTTTAAGATTCCAAAATCCATAAATAGAACAATAAAGAAACATGATAGAAAATATTAAACTTCACAAAAAAATCGTAAACTTTAGTTCGATTTGTTTTCTTCCAATTTTGGGACTATTTTCACTCACTAGAGGCACCGTATTTGCAGCAGAATTGTGTGTATGGACTGTACTTTTCGTCACAGTATGACAGTATGACAATTCTGACCCTAGTCTAATATAACCTTAAGCCTTCTCAACTGAACATTTTCCAATAATATGTATTTGTATATGTATTTGGAAATAAAGACGATTTTATTATTATATTTCCAGGTGTTTTGAACAAAAGAACGTAAGAAGAAATGTTAGAAAAGCATGCAACATCATCTGGCATTGAAACTATTGACCGGGGTTTTGTTTTCTAGCAGGATTATGATCACGTTTTGAATTTTGGATGTACAGCAACGTGGAAGAAAAATCAACGTTATTATTTGACCACCGTAATAAAATGTATTCGAATCATATATCTAGGCTGTTTCTTGGTGTCTAATTATTACCAAGAAATACAATTAAAATAATACTTAATAGTATGACTATTGCATCATGCTCTGGCTGATGAGATTGTTTATTTCCGTACTATTTTTGCAATATTATTCATTGTAACTGTTCTTTATTTTCGATTTCTCAGCCACTATCATAAACCTTTCTAACTATAGTCCAAAAATCTTTAAGACAGCATACTTGTGGGACATTTAGAGGGTAAGGGATGTTGTGACCCTCTTCCAATCCTTGGCATAATTGCAGGCGGCTAACTCAGGCGAAAATGTAATTTCATCATTAGGGTGTATTGATAAAATTGACCAATTTCGGAAAACCTTATTGAATATAAATGCTTGCATTCAGCGCCTCACCGTTACGTCTGACATAAGGACGCAAAATTCCTGCCTCTGATATGGCACACCAGGTCAAAACCTTACGCGCACATTTATTTTTATATTTGAATCTATGAAATTCACCATTCCCTTTTTTAATCTCCGAATGGGAAAAAATTAAATATTTTTGGTCTTCTATGATCACAGCTTGATTGCATTCAAGTGATGTTTTCTCAGCAGTATTCTTCGCAACTGATGTTTGTGTATTTTGAATACTTTTTTCTCTTCTGAAATTTTAGTAGTAAGAAGCTTGATGGCGGAGCGGTTAAGAGTGCTAGACTCCTATTTTTCAAAAAATCTGAGGTCGATACCTAGCACAGTGCAGCCATTAATCGTCTGGTTAGAATATACCATCTATGTACGTAGTGGTTCACTGTAGATTAATCACAAGGTATAATCTGCCACGTTTACACGATCATAAATCTACGTCAGTAAACTATCACAAGGAACACATTTCTCTAGAATATAATAATAATAATAATAATAATAATTTTATTTGTTCCACTGTATAAAATTAATATAAACTTAATAACATAGATTACGAATAAATATAAGCGGAACAAAAAGGGGAAAGTTCAGTATCTTTAGAAGATAGGTACTGTTCTACCACTTCCCCGTATGAAATTGAAACGAGTACTTGCAAAGATACTACTCTTTAGAATAGATAGAATAAGATAAACTAATTACAAAACCGTTAATATTAATTAGACAAAGCGTAGCTACAGTGTATGTGTAATACATAATGCGAAGCAATAAAATTGCGCTCAAAATAAACTTACATACTATCAGCTCCCAGACAATACAATTATAATAGACAAAATAAAATTAAAGAAATTGCCTAGTTCTAACCAACAATATAATAAAATTAAATATACACGAAAATACGTTAAGTATGAGTAAAACATGGCAAAAAAAATATATAATCGTAGTATATTTACAACGCATGCAGTAAAATGGAATACCAAATAAACTTAATAACATCAGCTTGCAGACAATACAAGTATTATAGAAAATATAAATAAAATTTTAGGTACCTTGTTCCAACAGCCTTCTTTTATATAAGAATTTGAATTTAGGCAACGATAGTCTAAGAAATTCCACCGGCAACCTATTAAAGAACATGCAAATGTTGTATGAAAAACTTCGCTGAAAGATGGCTGTAGAGTGTAAGGGCGTAGTTAATACACCTCTGAAACGTAAGTTAAGATTATGTATGTCAGTGCGGTAGGTGATTTTACGACACAGATATGTGGGCTTCTTAACTAAATAAATTTTATAGTATAATACTGCAGCATGAAAGTCTCTTCGCTGCTGCATCGACAACCAACTAGCTTCTTTTAACGTATGTGTGATATGTTGGTACTTTGAAATACCATATATTAATCTTAAACAGTTATTTTGGACAACTTGTATTTTACGACGATCAACGGAATCAATATAATGCATATATAACGTATCACAGTAGTTAAATTGTGAAAGTACCAACGAATCACACAGCATTATTTTAAGTTTTTTGTTCAGTATGTATCTATTTGAATAAATCATTTTAAGACTAGCATAAGCTTTGCCAATGACTTTCTTAATGTGAGTTTTAAATTTTAAAGTGTAGTCAACCACAACTCCGAGATTTTTAGCCTCGTCTTTCAAAGGGAGGAGAGTATTATTTATATAAAGTTTTATATCATTAAGAGCAGAACACCGATCTTTTCGCCTACCAAAAAGAACTACATTAGTTTTGCTGGGATTAATAGATAAATTATGCTCATGACATTTTTGAACAAGAGACTGTATATCTTCATTGATTTGATACACCGCAGTCGGCAAACATTCTGGAGGAAACGATAAATATATTTGAGTATCATCTGCATATAACTGCACCCGACAGTATTTAAGCGAACTTTCTATTAAATAGCACGTGTATATAGTAAAAAGCAGTGGCCCCAGTATAGAGCCCTGTGGAACCCCCGAATTAATGTTAAGTGTATCAGATAATTGATCATCAATCAATACTCTCTGTGTGCGTTCCCTCAAATACGATCGAAATACACTTACAGCCGATAAATCAAGTCCAATAAAATGAAAAATGGATTCCAAAACAGCATGATCGATCGTATCAAATGCCTTACTGAAATCTAATAATATTAATACAGTAAGTTTGCCCTGGTCGATTGCCGTCACAATGTCATCCACCACGTTAATCAAAGCAGTTGCACAACTGTGATCAGACCTGAACCCAGATTGACACACGGGGAGAATATTATATTCGTCAATGTGTTTAGACAATTGAGAGGCAATGATTTTTTCCATAATCTTTGAAATAACTGATAAAATACTGATTGGTCTCAGGTCTTTAAAATCGCAAGGTTGGCACTGTTTAGGCAAAGGGATAATTTTAGCTTGTTTCCAAATTTTTGGGTATACTCCGGTGTTAAAGCAATAATTTATAATATGAGTAATAGCCGGTAACACATAGGGACAACAAAGTTTTAACATGTCAATGGAAATGTTATCAAGACCACTAGCTTTAGTTTTAATGCTGTTAATGTAATTAAGAATTATTTCGTCAGTTACTTCTTTAAATTTAAACTTATTTATGAAATCCGATTTGTAGTTGTTATTGTAGAAATTAATTAAATTGTCCCTGGCAGTAGTGTTAATGAGGGATGTAGAGCTAATTAAATAACGATTAATTTTGTTAACGTCTTTAAGGTGATCTGGTAGAGAATGGGATTTTTCATTACTACGGACGTTAAAATTTTTAAGTTCTTGCCATACGAGCTTATTATTACTGGCATTTCTAATTTTAAATTCTAAATACGCTTTTTTTTCTAAATGAATTGTCTTATTAGTCAAATTTCTTAAGCTTTTGTAATAATCCCAATGCTTCGCCAATCCTGTTTTCTTGTATTTGGCTGCAGCTTTATCACGCAGTGACATAAGTAATTTAAGGTTATCTGTAAGCCACGGAGCATACTTTTTCCGTGATTTACAATTTTGAATGGGCGCATGCCAATTAAACAAATTCAAAATACACTTGTTGAGAAAATCTACTTTTTCATCGATATTATTTAATTCAACAACGTGATGAAACGGCATTTGTTGTAAGTCAATAGTAAATTTCTCATAATCAATATTTTTTAAATTTCTAAACGAGAAAGACTTTTCGAGACTAACGCGCTTATTAGTTGTAATAGAACAGAAAATAAGTTCATGGCCCTTTACATTGTTAATTGTATTTGTACCGGTACTTTCTATAGCTAATTTGTCAGTGACAAAAATTAAATCAATTAAAGATACGCTGGTTTTAGTGATATGAGTAGGAGAATTAATAACTTGTTTTAAATTTAAAGATTCGCATAATGACAGTAATCGTTTTGTTAATAAGCTTTCAGTATGAAATAAATTAACGTTAAAATCTCCAAGGCAAATTACAAAATCATGATTCAGTACAGCACTGGACAAGACCGCTTCTAAACAATTTTCGAATACATTAAAGTCAAATGTAGGAGGTCTATATATCACACCAATGCAATAAGAGACTTTTTCAACAGAAAATTTAATCCACAATTGCTCAATAGTAGCGTCTGATTGAACTACCGAACACAATTTGAGTGTGTTTTTTACATACAGTCCTACCCCTCCTCCTCTTGTAAGACGATCCAACCGATAAAACCTATAATTATCAATACCAATAAAATGATTGCTTACTTCCGCAGTTAACCACGTTTCAGATAGTGCAATGACATCATAACTATTGGATAATACGAAATCTTTAAAATCTGCAAAATGCGCAGTTAATGAACAGATATTTAAATGAGCTATGCGTAAATTATTATTATGTCCCATATGTCCCATATGTCCCTAATGTCCCGGTCGTCCCAAATGTCCCATATGTCCCTAATGTCCCAGGCGTCCTAAATGTCCTATTTGTCCTTAACGTCTCAGACGTCCCAAACGTCTTAGATGTCCCATATGTCCTTAACGTCCCAGACGTGCCAGATGTCCCATATGTCCCATATTTCCCTAATGTCCCAGGCGTCCTAAATGTCCCATATGTCCTCAACGTCCCAGACGTCCCAGGCGTCCTAGATGTCCCATATGTCTTTAACGTCCCAGACGTCCCAGATGTCCCATATGTCCCTAACGTCCCAGACGTCCCAGATGTCCCATATGTCCCATATATCCCTAATGTCCCAGGCGTCCCAGATGTCCCATAAGTTCCATATGTCCCTAATATCCCAGGCGTCCTAAATTTCCCATATGTCCTTAACGTCCCAGACGTCCCAGACGTCCTAGATGTCCCATATATCCTTAACGTCCCAGACGTCCCAAATGTCCCATATGTCCCATATGGCCCTAATGTCCCAGGCGTCCTAAATGTTTCATATGTCCCTAACGTCCCAGACGTCCTAAATGTCCCATATGTCCCTAACGTCCCAGACGTCCCTGCTGTTCCGTATGTCCCTAAAGTCCCAGACGTCCCAAGCGTCCTAGATGTCCCATATGTCCCTAACGTCACAGAAGTACCAGATGTCCCATATGTCTCTAACGTCCCAGACGTCTTAGATGTCCCATATGTCCCATATGTCCCATATGTCCCTAATGTCCCAAGCGTCCCAGATGTCCCATATGTTCCATATATCCCTAATGTCCCAGTAGTCCTAAATGTCCCATATGTCCTTGACGTCCCAGACGTCTCATACGTCCTAGATGTCCCATATGTCCCTAACGTCCCAGACGTCCTAGATGTCCCATTTGTCCTACATGTCCCTAATGTCCCATACGTCCTAGATGTCCCATATGTCCCTAACATCCCAGACGTCCTAGCTGTCCCGTATGTCCCTAACGTCCCAGACGTCCCAGATGTCCTATTTGTCCTTAACGTCTCAGACGACCCAGATGTCCCATATGTCCCTAACGTCCCAGACGTCCCAGACTTCTAGATGTCCCATATGTCCCTAACGTCTCAGACGTCCCAGACGTTCTAGATGTCCCATATGTCCCTAACGTCCCAGACTTTTGAGACCTCCTAGATGTCCCATATGTCCCTAACGTCCCAGACTTTTGAGACCTCCTAGATGTCCCATATGTCCCTAACGTCTCAGACGTCCCAGACGTCCTGGATGTCCCATATGTCCCTAACGTCCCAGACGTCCCAGATGTCCTATTTGTCCTTAACGTCTCAGACGACCCAGATGTCCCATATGTCCCTAACGTCCCAGACGTCCCAGACTTCTAGATGTCCCATATGTCCCTAACGTCTCAGACGTCCCAGACGTTCTAGATGTCCCATATGTCCTTAACATCCCAGACGTCTTAGATGTCCTATACACCCCTAACGTCCCAGACGTCCCAGACGTCCCAGATGTCCCATATGTCCCTAACGTCCCAGACGTCCCAGATGTCCTATTTGTCCTTAACGTCTCAGACGACCCAGATGTCCCATATGTCCCTAACGTCCCAGACGTCCCAGACTACTAGATGTCCCATATGTCCCTAACGTCTCAGACGTCCCAGACGTCCTAGATTTCACATACGTCTCTAACGTCCCAGACGTCCTAGATGTCCCATATGTCCCTAACGTCCCAGACTTTTGAGACCTCCTAGATGTCCCATATGTCCCTAACGTCTCAGACGTCCCAGAGGTCCTAAATGTCCCATATGTCCCTAATGTATCAACCGTCCTTGATGTCCTATATGTCCCTAACGTCCCAGACGCCCCAGATGTCCCATATGTCCCTAACGTCCCAGACGACCCAGATGTCCTATTTGTCCTTAACGTCTCAGACGACCCAGATGTCCCATATGTCCCTAACGTCCCAGACGTCCCAGACTTCTAGATGTCCCATATGTCCCTAACGTCTCAGACGTCCCAGACGTTCTAGATGTCCCATATGTCCTTAACATCCCAGACGTCTTAGATGTCCTATACATCCCTAACGTCCCAGACGTCCCAGACGTCGTAGATTTCACATACGTCACTAACGTTCCAGACGTCCTAGATGTCCCACACGTCCTTAACCTCTCAGACGGAATAGATTTCCCATATGTCCCTAACGTCCCAGACGTCCCAAACGTTGTAAATGTCCCATATGTTCCTAACGTCCCAAGCGTCCTCGATGTCCCATATGTCCCTAACGTCCCAGACGTTTCAGACGTCCCTTATGTCCCATACGTCCCTAACGTCCCAGACGTCCAAGAAGTCCCATATGTTCCTAACGTCCCCCACGTTCTAGATGTCCCATATGTCCCTAATATCCCAGACGTCCTAGAAGTCCCATATGTCCCTTACGTCCCAGACGTCCTAGATGTCCCATATGTCGCTAACGTCCTTGACGTCCCAGACGTCCTAGACGTCTTATATGTCCCTAACGTCTCAGACGTCCCGGATGTCCCTTATGTCCTTAACATTCTAGACGTCCCAGATGTCCCATATGTCCCTAACGTCTCAGACGTCCTAGAAGTCCCACATGTCCCTTACGTCCCAGACGTCCTAGATGTCCTATATGTCCCTAACGTCCCAAACGTCCTATATATCCCATATGTCCCTAACGTCCCTAACGTCCCTAACGTCCCAGACGTCCCAGATGTCCCATATGTCCCTAACGTCCCACATGTCCCAGATGTCACATATGTCTCTAACGTCCCAGACGTCCTAGATGTCCCACATGTCTTTAACGTCCCAGGCGGCCTAGATTTTTCATATGTCCCTAACGTCCCAGACGTCCTAGATGTCCTAGATGTCGCATACGTCCCTAACGTCCCAGACGCCCTAGAAGTCCCATATGTCCCTAACGTCCCAAACGTCCTAGATGCCCCATATGTCCCTAACGTCCTAGACGTCCTAGAAGTCCCAAATGTCCCTAACGTCTCAGACGTCCTAGATGTCCCATATGTCCCTAACGTCCTAGACGTCCTAGAAGTCCCAAATGTCCCTAACGTCTCAGACGTCCTAGATATCCCATATATCCCTAACGTCCCAGACGTCTTAGATGTGCTACATGTCCCTAACGTCCCAGACGTTTCAGACGTCCTAGAAGTCCCAAATGTCCCTAACGTCTCAGACGTCCTAGATGTCCCATATATCCCTAACGTCCCAGACGTCTTAGATGTGCTACATGTCCCTAACGTCCCAGACGTTTCAGACGTCCTAGATGTCCCATATGTCCCTAACGTCCCAGACGTCCCAGATTGCCCATGTGTACCTAACGTCCCAGACGTCCCAGACGTCCCATATGTCCCTAACGTTCTAGATGTCCCATATGTCCTTATCGTCCAAGACGTCCCAGATGCCTCATACGTCCCTAAAGGCCAGACGTCCTTGTTGTCTTATACGCTCCTAACGTCCAAGAAGACCCAGATATCCCATTTGTCCCTAACGTCCAAGACGTCCTAGATGTCTCATATGACCCAAACGTCGAAGACGTCTTAGATGTCTCATATGTTCCTAATGTCCCAGACGTTCCAGATGTCCCATATGTACTTAACATCCCAGACGTCCTAGATGTGCTATATGTCCCTAACGTCCCAGACGTCCCAAATGTCCCATATGTCCTTAACGTCCAAGACATACCAGACGTCCTAGATGTTTCATATGTCCCTAACTTCCCAGACGTCCCAGACGTCCTAGATGTCCCATATGTCCCTAATGTGCCAAACGTCTTAGATGTCCCATTGTTTCTAACGTCCCAGACGTTCCAGATGTCCTAGATGTCTATATGTCCGTTACGTCACAGACGTACCAGACGTCCTAGATGTCCATATGTCCCTAACGTCCGAGACGTCCCAGACGTCCTAAATGCCCCATATGTCCCTAACGTCCCAGACGTCCCAGACGTCCTAGATGTCCCATATGCCCCTAACGTTCCAGACGTCCCAGATGTCCCATATGTCCCTAACGTCCCAGACGTCCCAGACGTGGTAGATGTCCAATATGTCATTCACGTCTTAGACGTCCCAGACGTCCCAGAAGTCCCATATGTCCCTAACGTCCCAGACGTCCCAGATGTCCCATATGTCCCTAATATCTTAGACGTCCCAGATGTCCCATATGTCCCTAACGTCCCAGACGTCCCAGACGTCCCAGACGTCGTAGATGTCCAATATGTCATTAACGTCTTAGACGTCCCAGACTTCCTAGATGTCCCATATGTCCCTAACGTCTCAGACGTTCCAGACGTCCTAGATGTCCCATATGTCCTTAACATCCCAGACGTCTTAGAAGTCCTATACATCCCTAACGTCCCAGACGTCCCAGACGTCCTAGACGTCCCAGACGGAATAGATTTCCCATATGTCCCTAACGTCCCAGACGTCCCAGACGTTGTAAATGTCCCATATGTTCCTAACGTCCCAAGCGTCCTCGATGTCCCATATGTCCCTAACGTCCCAGACGTTTCAGACGTCCCTGATGTCTTATACGTCCCTAACGTCCCAGACGTCCAAGAAGTACCATATGTGCCTAACGTCCCCCACGTTCTAGATGTCCCATATCTCCCTAATATCCCAGACGTCCTTGACGTCCCACATGTCCTAGACGGCTTATATGTCCCTAACGTCTCAGACGTCCCGGATGTCCCTTATGTCCCTAACATTCCAGACGTCCCAGATGTCCCATATGTCCCTAACGGCCCAGAAGTCTTAGACGTCCTATATGTCCCTAACGTCTCAGACGTCTCGGATGTCCCTTATGTCCCTAACGTCCCAGACGTCCCAGATGTCCCTTATGTCTCTAACGTCCCAGACGGCTCAGATTTCCCGTATGTCCCATATGTCCTTAACGTCCCAGACGTCCTAGAAGTCCCATATGTTCCTAACGTCCCCCACGTTCTAGATGTCCCATATGTCCCTAAGATCCCAGGCGTCCTAAATGTCCCATATGTCCTTAACGTCCCAGACGTCCAAGACGTCTTAGATGTCCCATATGTCTCTAACGTCCCAGACGTCCCAGATGTCTCATATGTCCCTAACGTCCCAGACGTCCCAGATGTCCCATATGTCCCTAACGTTCTAGATGTCCCATATGTCCTTATCGTCCAAGACGTCCCAGATGCCTCATACGTCCCTAAAGGCCAGACGTCCTTGTTGTCTTATAAGCTCCTAACGTCCAAGAAGTCCCAGATATCCCATTTGTCCCTAACGTCCAAGACGTCCTAGATGTCTCATATGACCCAAACGTCGAAGACGTCTTTGATGTCTCATATGTTCCTAATGTCCCAGACGTTCCAGATGTCCCATATGTACTTAACATCCCAGACGTCCTAGATGTGCTATATGTCCCTAACGTCCCAGACGTCCCAAATGTCCCATATGTCCTTAACGTCCAAGACGTACCAGACGTCCTAGATGTTTCATATGTCCCTAACTTCCCAGACGTCCCAGACGTCCTAGATGTCCCATATGTCCCTAATGTGCCAAACGTCTTAGATGTCCCATTGTTTCTAACGTCCCAGACGTTCCAGATGTCCTAGATGTCTATATGTCCGTTACGTCACAGACGTCCCAGACGTCCTAGATGTCCATATGTCCCTAACGTCCGAGACGTCCCAGACGTCCTAAATGCCCCATATGTCCCTAACGTCCCAGACGTCCCAGACGTCCTAGATGTCCCATATGTCCCCAACGTTCCAGACGTCCCAGATGTCCCATATGTCCCTAACGTCCCAGACGTCCCAGACGTCGTAGATGTCCAATATGTCATTCACGTCTTAGACGTCCCAGACGTCCCAGATGTCCCATATGTCCCTAACGTCCCAGACGTCCCAGATGTCCCATATGTCCCTAATATCTTAGACGTCCCAGATGTCCCATATGTCCCTAACGTCCCAGACGTCCCAGACGTCCCAGACGTCGTAGATGTCCAATATGTCATTAACGTCTTAGACGTCCCAGACTTCCTAGATGTCCCATATGTCCCTAACGTCTCAGACGTTCCAGACGTCCTAGATGTCCCATATGCCCTTAACATCCCAGACGTCTTAGAAGTCCTATACATCCCTAACGTCCCAGACGTCCCAGACGTCCTAGACGTCCCAGACGAAATAGATGTCCCATATGTCCCTAACGTCCCAGACGTCCCAGACGTCCCAGACGTCGTAGATGTCCAATATGTCATTAACGTCTTAGACGTCCCAGACTTCCTAGATGTCCCATATGTCCCTAACGTCTCAGACGTTCCAGACGTCCTAGATGTCCCATATGCCCTTAACATCCCAGACGTCTTAGAAGTCCTATACATCCCTAACGTCCCAGACGTCCCAGACGTCCCAGACGTCCCAGACGTTGTAAATGTCCCATATGTTCCTAACGTCCCAAGCGTCCTCGATGTCCCATATGTCCCTAACGTCCCAGACGTTTCAGACGTCCCTGATGTCTTATACGTCCCTAACGTCCCAGACGTCTAAGAAGTACCAAATGTGCCTAACGTCCCCCACGTTCTAGATGTCCCATATCTCCCTAATATCCCAGACGTCCTTGACGTCCCACACGTCCTAGACGGCTTATATGTCCCTAACGTCTCAGACGTCCCGGATGTCCCTTATGTCCCTAACATTCCAGACGTCCCAGATGTCCCATATGTCCCTAACGGCCCAGAAGTCTTAGACGTCCTATATGTCCCTAACGTCTCAGACGTCTCGGATGTCCCTTATGTCCCTAACGTCCCAGATGTCCCAGATGTCCCATATGTCTCTAACGTCCCAGACGGCTCAGATTTCCCGTATGTCCCATATGTCCTTAACGTCCCAGACGTCCTAGAAGTCCCATATGTTCCTAACGTCCCCCACGTTCTAGATGTCCCATATGTCCCTAAGATCCCAGGCGTCCTAAATGTCCCATATGTCCTTAACGTCCCAGACGTCCAAGACGTCTTAGATGTCCCATATGTCTCTAACGTCCCAGACGTCCCAGATGTCTCATATGTCCCTAACGTCCCAGACGTCCCAGATGTCCCATATGTCCCATATGTCCCTAACGTCTAAGACGTCCTAGATGTTCCATATGTTTCTAACGTCCCAAACGTTCTAAATTTCCCATATATCCTTAACGTCCCAGACGTCCCAGCTGTCCCGTATGTCCCTAGCGTCCCAGACATCCCAGACGTCCTAGATGTCCCATATGTCCCAAACGTCTCAGACGTCTTAGATGTCCTACATGTCATTAACGTCACAGACGTCCCAGATGTCCCATATGTCCCATATGTCCCTAATGTCCCGGTCGTCCCAAATGTCCCATATGTCCCTAATGTCCCAGGCGTCCTAAATGTCCTATTTGTCCTTAACGTCTCAGACGTCCCAAACGTCTTAGATGTCCCATATGTCCTTAACGTCCCAGACGTGCCAGATGTCCCATATGTCCCATATTTCCCTAATGTCCAAGGCGTCCTAAATGTCCCATATGTCCTCAACGTCCCAGACGTCCCAGGCGTCCTAGATGTCCCATATGTCTTTAACGTCCCAGACGTCCCAGATGTCCCATATGTCCCTAACGTCCCAGACGTCCCAGATGTCCCATATGTCCCATATATCCCTAATGTCCCAGGCGTCCCAGATGTCCCATAAGTTCCATATGTCCCTAATATCCCAGGCGTCCTAAATTTCCCATATGTCCTTAACGTCCCAGACGTCCCAGACGTCCTAGATGTCCCATATATCCTTAACGTCCCAGACGTCCCAAATGTCCCATATGTCCCATATGTCCCTAATGTCCCAGGCGTCCTAAATGTTTCATATGTCCCTAACGTCCCAGACGTCCTAAATGTCCCATATGTCCCTAACGTCCCAGACGTCCCTGCTGTTCCGTATGTCCCTAAAGTCCCAGACGTCCCAAGCGTCCTAGATGTCCCATATGTCCCTAACGTCACAGAAGTCCCAGATGTCCCATATGTCTCTAACGTCCCAGACGTCTTAGATGTCCCATATGTCCCATATGTCCCATATGTCCCTAATGTCCCAAGCGTCCCAGATGTCCCATATGTTCCATATATCCCTAATGTCCCAGTAGTCCTAAATGTCCCATATGTCCTTAACGTCCCAGACGTCCCATACGTCCTAGATGTCCCATATGTCCCTAACGTCCCAGACGTCCTAGATGTCCCATTTGTCCTACATGTCCCTAATGTCCCATACGTCCTAGATGTCCCATATGTCCCTAACATCCCAGACGTCCTAGCTGTCCCGTATGTCCCTAACGTCCTAAACGTCCCAGATGTCCCATATGTCCCTAATGTCCCAGGCGTTATAGATCATCCATATGACCCTAACGTCCCAGACGTTCTAAATGCCCCATATGTCCTTAACGCCCAGACGTCCCAGACGTCCCAGATGTCTTATATGTCCTTAACGTCCCAGACGTCTCAGATGTCCCATATGTCCCTAACGTCCCAGACGTCGCAAATGTCCCATATGTCCCATATGTCCCTAATGTCCCAGGCGTCCTAGATGTCCCATACGTCTCTAATGTCCCACGCGTCCCAAATGTCCCATATGTCCTTAACGTCCCAGACGTGCCAGATGTCCCATATGTCCCTACCGTCCCAAACGTCCCAGATGTCTCATATGTCCCAGATGTCTCTAATGTCCCAAGCGTCCTAGATGTTCCATATGTCCCTAACGTCCCAGACGTCCTAGCTGTCTCTTATGTCCCTAACGTCCCAGACGTTCCAGACGTCCTAGATGTCCCATTTGTCCCTAACGTCTCAGATGTCCCATATTTCCCATATGTCCCTAATGTCCCAGGCGTCCTAGATGTTCCATATGTCCCTAACGTCCCAGACATCCTAAATGTCCTATATGTCCCTAACGTCCCAGACGTCCCAGCTGTCCCGTATGTCCCTAACGTCCCAGACGTCCCAGGCGTCCTAGATGTCCCATATGTCCCTAACGACCAAGACGTCCTAGATGTCCTATATGTCCCTAACGTCCCAGACGTCCCAGACGTCCCAGATGTCCCATATGTCCCATATGTCCCTAATGTCCCAGGCGTCCCAGCTGTCCCATATGTCCCATATGTCCCTAATGTCCCAGGCGATCTAAATGTCCCATATGTCCTTAACGTCCCAAACGTCCCAGACGTCCTAGATGTCCTATATGTCCTTAACGTCCCAGACGTCCCAAATGTCCCATATGTCGCTAACGTCCCAGACGTCCCAGATGTCCTTAATGTCCCATATGTCTCGAATGTCCCAGGCGTCCTAGATGTTTCATATGTCCCTAACGTCCCAGACGTCCTAAATGTCCCATATGTCTCTAACGTCCCAAACGTTCTAGCTGTCCCGTATGTCCCTAACGTTTCAGACGTGCCAGACGTCTAAGATGTTTCATATCTCCCTAACGTCCCAGACGTCCTGGATGTCCTATATGTCCCTAACGTTCCAGACGTCCTAGATGTCCTATATGTTCCTAACGTCCCAGACGTCTCAGATGTCCCATATGTCCCATATGTCACTAATGTCCCAGGCGTCCCAGATGTCCCATATGTCCCATATGTCCCTAATGTCCCAGGCGTCCTAAATGTCTCATATGTCCTTAACGTCCCAGACGTCCCACACGTCCTAGATGTCCCATATGTCCTTAACGTCCCAGACGTCTTAGATGTCCCATATGTCCCTAACGTCCCAGACGTCTCAGATGTCCCATATGTTCTATATGTCCCTAATGTCCCAAGAGTCCTAGATGTTCCATATGTCCCTAACGTCCCAGACGTCCTAAATGTCCCATATGCCCTTAACGTCCCAGACGTCCCAGCTGTCCCGTATGTCCCTAACGTCCCAGACGTCCCAGACGTCCTAAATGTCCCATATGTCCCTAACGTCTTAGACGTCCCAGCTGTACCGTATGTCCCTAACGTCCCAGACGTCCCAGACGTCTTAGATGTCCCATACGTTCCTAACGTCCCAGACGTCCTAGATGTCCTATATGTCCCTAACGTCTTAGACGTCTCAAACGTCCCAGATGTGCCATATGTCCCATATGTCCCTAATGTTCCAGGCGTCCCAGATGTCCCATACGTTCCATATGTCCCTAATGTTCCAGGCTTTCTAAATGTTCCATTTGTCCCTAACGTCCCAGATGTCCTAAATGTCCCATATGTCTCTAACGTCCCAGACGTTTCAGCTGTCTCGTATGTCCCTAACGTCCCAGACATCCCAGACGGCCTAGATGTCCCATATGTCCCTAACGTCCCAGACGTCCCAGATGTCCCATACGTCCCATATGTCCCTAATGTCCCAGGCTTCCTAAATGTTTCATATGTCCCTAACGTCCCAGACGTCCTAAATGTCCCATATGACCCTAGCGTCCCAGACGTCCCAGACGTCCTAGATGTCCCATATGTTCCTAACGTCTCAGACGTCCTAGATGTATTATATGTCCCTAACGTCCCAGACGTCCCAGATGTCTCATATGTTCCATATGTCCCTAATGTCCCAGGCATCCTAAATGTTTCATATGTCCCAGACGTCCTAAATGTCCCATATGTCCCTAACGTCCCTGACGTCCCAGACGTCTTAGATGTCCCATATGTCCCTAACGTCTCAGACGTCCTAGAAGTATTATATGTCACTAACGTCCCAGACGTCCCAGATGTCCCATATGTCCGATATGTCCCTAATGTCCCTGGCGTCCTTAATGTTTCATATGTCCCTAACGTCCCAGACGTCCTAAATGTCCCATATGTCTCTAACTTCCCAGACCTCCCTGCTGTCCCGTATGTCCCTAACGTCCCAGACGTCCCAGGCGTCCTAGATGTCCCATATGTCCCTAACGTTTCAGACGTTCCAGATGTCCCATATGTCCCTAACGTCCCAGACGTCTCAGATGTCCCATATGTCCCATATGTATCATATGTCCCTAATGTGCCAAGCGTCCCAGATGTCCCATATGTCCCATATATCCCTAATGTCCCAGGCGTCCTAAATGTCCCATATGTCCTTAACGTCCCAGACGTCCCATACGTCCTAGATGTCCCATATGTCCCTAACGTCCCAGACGTCCCAGATGTCCCATTTGTCCTACATGTCCCTAATGTCCCAGGCGTCCTAGATGTTCCATATGTCTCTAACATCCCAGACATCCTAATTGTCCCGTATGTCCCTAACGTTCTAGACGTCCCAGATGTCCCATATGTCCCATATGTCCCTAATGTCCCAGGCGTTATAGATCATCCATATGACCCTAACGTCCCAGACGTTCTAAATGCCCCATATGTCCTTAACGTCCCAGACGTCCCAGACGTCCCAGATGTCTTATATGTCCTTAACGTCCCAGACGTCTTAGATGTCCCATATGTCCCTAACGTCCCAGACGTCCCAGATGTCCCATATGTCCCATATGTCCCTAATGTCCCAGGCGTCCTAGATGTCCCATACGTCCCTAATGTCCCACGCGTCCCAAATGTCCCATATGTCCTTAACGTCCCAGACGTCCTAGATGTCCCATATGTCCTTAACGTCCCAGACGTCCCAAATGTCTCATATGTCCCATTTGTCCCTAATGTCCCAGGCGTCCTAGATGTTTCATATGTCCCTAATGTTCCAGGCGTTCTAAATGTCCCATATGTCCTCAACGTCCCAGACGTCCCAGACGTCCTAGATGTCCCATATGTCCCTAATGTTCCAGGCGTTCTAAATGTCCCATATGTCGTCAACGTCCCAGACGTCCTAGATGTCCCATATGTCCCTAATGTTCCAGGCGTTCTAAATGTCCCATATGTCGTCAACGTCCCAGACGTCCCAGACGTCCTAGATGTCCTATATGTCCTTAACGTCCCAGACGTCTTAGATGTCCCATATGTCCCTAACGTCCCAGACGTCCTAGATGTCCCATATGTTTCATACGTCCCTAATGTCCCAAGCGTCCTAGATGTTCCATATGTCCCTAACTTCCCAGACGTCCTAAATGTCACATATGCCCCTAACATCGCAGACGTCCCAGCTGTCCCGTATGTCCCTAACGTCCCAGACGTCCCAGACGTCCTAAATGTCCCATATGTGTCTTACGTCTTAGACGTCCCAGCTGTGCCGTTTGTCTCTAACGTCCCAGACGTCCCAGACGTCTTAGATGTCCCATAAGTTCCTAACGTTCCAGACGTCCTAGATGTCCTATATGTCCCTAACGTCTTAGACGTCCCAAACGTCCCAGATGTCCCATATGTCCCATATGTCCCTAATGTTCCAGGCGTCCCAGATGTCCCATACGTCCCATATGTCCCTAATGTTCCAGGCTTTCTAAATGTTCCATATGTCCCTAACGTCCCAGACGTCCTAAACGTCCCATATGTCCCTAACGTCCCAGACGTCCCAGCTGTCCCGTATGTATCTAACGTCCCAGACATCCCAGACGGCCTAGATGTCCCATATGTCCCTAACGTCCCAGACGTCCCAGATGTCCCATACGTCCCATATGTCCCTAATGTCCCAGGCTTTCTAAATGTTCCATATGTCCCTAACGTCCCAGACGTCCTACATGTCCCATATGTCCCTAACGTCCCAGACGTCCCAGACGTCCTAGATGTCCCATATGTCCCTAACGTCTCAGACGTCCTAGATGTATTATATGTCCCTAACGTCCCAGACGCCCCAGATGTCCCATATGTCCCATATGTCCCTAATGTCCCAGGCGTCCTAAATGTCCCATATGTCCCTAACGTCCCAGACGTCCCTCTTGTTCCGTATGTCCCTAACGTCCCAGACGTCCTAGGCGTCCTAGATGTCCCATATGTCCCTAACGTCCCAGACGTCCCAGATGTCCCATATGTCCCTAACGTCCCAGACGTCTCAGATGTCCCATATGTCCCATATGTCCCATATGTCCCTAATGTCCCAAGCGTCCCAGACGTCCCATATGTCCCATATATCCCTAATGTCCCAGGCGTCCTAAATGTCCCATATGTCCTTAACGTCCCAGACGTCCCAGATGTCCCATATGTCCCTAATGTCCCAGGCGTCCTAGATGTTCCATATGTCCCTAACGTCCCAGACATCCTAAATGTCCTGTATGTCCCTAACGTCCCAGACTGCCCAGCTGTCCCGTATGTCCCTAACGTCCCAGACGTCCCAGACGTCCTAGATGTCCCATATGTCCCTAATGTCCCAGACGTCCCAGACGTCCTAGATGTCCTATATGTCCCTAACGTCTTAGACGTCCCAAACGTCCCAGATGTGCCATATGTCCCATATGTCCCTAATGTTCCAGGCGTCCCAGATGTCCCATACGTTCCATATGATTTGTTACGATACTTTTGGAGTGCCCCCCGTAGCATTGAACTTTCGCTAGCTGAATTTCTGAACTTGAATATTTATGGTTGGCTTTTGTCAATGTTTGCATGCTTTAACCTGGGTATAATTAGCTATATCTTATTTTTAATTACTTTCCTATAATTATCATGCAGTTTCGTAAGCAACCCCTCGTTTAATTACTTATATTTTGCAAATTAGGTTTAATCTTGCTATATTTTTACAAATATTTGGGTACGGCCGCTAGGCAACCGGTGATACAAATTGTTTTTAACTATTCCATTTGTTGCTAGAGCAATGTTATCTTTGCCTGCAGTCAAACTTGCCTGACTGGTTTTTTTTGGCTTCTTCTGGCCCAAATTTTTGTTATCAGATGACCTGTGGGCTGGGTTTTTGAATTTTTCGGCTTTCTTTTCAAGCTAAACTGTCGTGCTAGTAGGTGTTCCTCTGCAGCTAAGTGCTTCATAGCCCTTTGGTAGGGCTCGCCTCTTCGAATAGATTGTTTGAGGGATCTGGAAGCATTTCTGCGTTATCGTGGATGTTCGTAATGATTAGATAGCTACTTACTTGCATTCCTTCGCTTTTGGCGGATCTTCTGGAACCGACTTTAGCACGCTTCTTTCGGCTCGACCCCGCACTTGAGGTAAGATTAGGTCAGTTTCTTCTTAATCGGGAATACATTTGGGTTCTGTGCGTTTTTAGCCAAAAATTCCCGGCGGGAGTTAAAACACTCCCCATCTGCTTGAAATCCTTCCTGTCTGGAGTAGACCTACCCCGTTTGACTGCACCCTGCTCGAATCCAGTTCGATGCACTGGGCCCCTAAGATAGTCGCATCGCCTGTGAATTTTTCAACTCTCGTGGGCCACGCTGAAGATTGAGCAACTGCTTTACACTCACCTGCAAGTCATCTTGCAACCTCCATAGCTGGCACTGCACCCCGCAGCTGCAGCCGTCATCGTTGCTTCTCTCTAGCTACGTCCGACCACAGGGGAACGAACGGAGAGATTAGGTTCTGGTGAACTTTCCTGCAGGCAAGACGTTATTGTAGATAATATGCATTGCGCCTGTTGTAACCTATAATTGAATCATACTGTTTCATGCCGTTAGCACTCCGGACATGTGTGATTTTATTCTGCATCGGATTGTACGATAGTAGGCTTCGTGCATCGTTAGTTTAGTAATATTTGAAATTGTGTTATTTTTGTTCGGGCCGCCGCGCAATGACATGCGGTTACCCTCTGCTACTTGCTAAATTAAGGTCGTAAGGTTTACCTGTGTATTGCTCCGTTTGTGCCTTCGGGTCCCCTAACCTTATTGACCTCTGCGTTATCTGAAAGATTTATAGAGTAGAACTTTGAGCTTCACTTGTGTTCTATCTGGACGTCGCTTTTACTCACCCGCTTACATAACACAGTTCGGACGCCTTAAAGCTTCGCTGTTTTCATCACCAAAACAATAGTTAATATTTTCATGTCAAACCTTCGGCGTGAAGTTAGGCACACTTCAGTGGCAGTGTCTCGTGAGTACCCTTCGGGAGCGTTGTGATTATTGTAGATCTCCGTTAACCGAGTAAGGGGCAAATCCAAGCCTTTGCGTTCTTTAGCATATAAATATACATACGTACACTTAATGCATTTTTAATATGGACACCGTCGTTCATGTGTGGCCACGCAAATGCACGCTGATTCCGCCCTTTAGAAAATTTTGAATATAGATATAGCGTCATTTAGCTAACCTTCGGGATTGAAACGTTAGCCAAGGAGGTCTTGTATTGCTCCGAGCTGGTATACGCAAAATTTTAAACTCGCTCCGCGACTCGCGCTTGATCAATTTATTTTTTTTTAAATTTAATAATCGCTACGCTCCGTTGTAACCGCACAATGTTTTAATGTGTTAGCCCATTCTCAGGTCATAGTCATTGCTGCTCGTGGGCTACTATTTGCCCAATACTTATATTTAAACTTGTATTTATATTTACTATTGCATGTCGCATACTGTGTGTTCTTTGATGTTGCTAAAAATATTGCCTGCTGTGATATTTGTATTTAGTTTATGTTAGCATTGCACTATAGTACGCACCAAACTCTTTGAAATAAAGCTGTGATATTTTCTTTGGTGGTTGATTTGATTGTTTTCTTTGTGCTGCTGGAAATTGTCTTGACCTTGTGCACGGTCCGGCATAAGGATTAGAACTGAGTCGAGGACCTGGCGCCCACTCCTTTTTTTTTTGTATTCTCTCTTAGCATAGCTGGAACCCTGCGACCCTCGCGGCGAGCTAGCCCAATTAGGCCGATAGTTACCAGCCGGCAAAACACCAAATATAACTTTCGCCAAAAGGTAAGGCCGACCGTCTATCTTCCCTGACAAGAAGATTTTGACGCCCAACGCTTTGGGGCCTTGAAAGGATTTTTGACTACGTCGTTATTAGGGTACTTGGTGGTGCTATAGTGCAAATCGAATTGTTAGGGTGTTAGAATTTATTATTGGCTAGGTGATTTACATTTGGTATTATTTATTGTCGATACTTGTTGGGTATTTACAATTGATTATTGCTAGTTATAGGTTTGTTTATTGCATGCTTAATTACAGGTTTTGCTTGGGTTAGTTATAAGCCTAGTTTAAATAAGTTTTTGTGATCATCTTGTCCTGTTGGAACAGCAAGATGGTATTTAAATTAGATGTTAATCGACTGCTCGTCGATGAGCTCGATTATGAGCTTCGAGTTAGAGACATTGCCATTCAGGGCAACGTCCAAGACAAACGTAAATTACTCCGTGCTCGTATGAAGATAGATCTCCTTATGAATGTCACTTTCACTCCCGTGTCTTTCGACGCTACTGAAGAACTTGCGATCTGTGAAGGCAAACTTTCTATTTTAGCTGCCGAAATTGATAGTTGCACCTCTAGGAACCTGGACAATGATGCCCAACGATTAGGTACTCGCCTTCTTCATGTTCAAGGTCGTCTAGGTCATATTCTAGCAGAACCAGATTCCGCTTCTAGGTTGGAGTCCTTGAAGGATAGATGCGAACAATTAATTGCCGCCTTGGAAGCGAAACTTCAGCTTCACGTTGATACCCAAGCTCGCAACGACACAACAGCTGCACCGAGTGATTCAAGCTCGGACGACGGTTCAGTAGCTTCGCCTCAGGAAACTCATATTCGCCCCCATAGCTCTGTTGTCACTACGTCTCAGGAAGATGCTGCCTTGCCTATTCGTCCTATTGCTAGCTCGGTTACGTGGAGTCATCCTTTGTCCACTTCACAGTTCTTTGCCCCTCAGCCTATTCCTAGTAGCTCAGCCATGCAGCCTGGCATGTACTTGGATTATCCGCCCTTTGCTGATGCTGTCAATCGTCGTTCTTCTGCTGCCGAAGATGTCAACCAGTCTGCGTCGCATAGACACACTTCGACTGCCAACTACTTAGCCATCAACAAATGGAGGATCACCTTCGATGGAGGAAATGGCTTAACTAGCTTTTTAGAGGAAATTGAAGAAACTCGCATAGCTCGAAACGTATCCAAGGATCAACTTTTTGCCGCTGCCATCGAATTGTTCACTGGCAACGCTCGAATTTGGTTTCGTTCCGTTCGCAACACTATACGTTCTTGGGATGAATTGATCATCGCCTTGAAAGCCGCTTTTCTGCCTTGCGACTACGAAACTAGCTTATGGGATGAAATCCGTAGTAGAACCCAAGGACCCGATGAGTCCGTAACAGTCTACGTCGCTGTCATGGAGAACCTTTTTAGTCGCCTTTCTCGTGTACCTGTGGAAATGGAGCGCATAGAGATTATGCGTAGGAACTTGCAACCATACTTACAGGCACAGCTGGCTCTCTACTCTCCAACGAGTATCGCTCAGCTTAGACAACTTGGCAAACTGATTGAGGATGCTAAGGTGCGATCTTCGAGGTTCAAGAATCCACCTCCGCCTTATCAAGCCCTCGAACCTGACTTGGCTTATCACAAGCCCCGTTTTGGTGCTAGAGCTGCTGCCATTGAGGAAACTAGTTCCACTCCTAGTCCCTCTGCCCCCAGACGTCCCAGATGTCCCATATGTCCCTAACGTCCCAGACGTCTCAGATGTCCCATATGTCCCATATGTCCCATATGTCCCTAATGTCCCAAGCGTCCCAAATGTTCCATATGTCCCATATATCCCTAATGTCCCCGGCGTCCTAAATGTCCCACATGTCCTTAACGTCCCAGACGTCCCATACGTCCTAGATATCCCATATGTCCCTAACGTCCCAGATGTCCCATATGTCCTTAATGTCCCAGGCGTCCTAGATGTTTCATATGTCCCTAACGTCCCAGACATCCTAAATGTCCTGTATGTCCCTAACGTCCCAGACGTCCCAGCTGTCCCGTATGTCCCTAACGTCCCAGACTTCCCAGACGTCCTAGATGTCCCATATGTCCCTAACGACCCAGACGTCCTAGATGTCCTATATGTCCCTAACGTCCCAGACGTCCCAGACGTCCCAGATGTCCCATATGTCCCATATGTCCCTTATGTCCCAGGCGTCCCAGCTGTCCCATATGTCCCATATGTCCCTAATGTCCCAAGCGTTCTAAATGTCCCATATGTCCTTAACGTCCCAGACGTCCCAGATGTCCCATATGTCCCTAACGTCCCAGACGTCCCAGATGTCCTTAATGTCCCATATGTCTCGAATGTCCCAGGCGTCCTAGATGTTTCATATGTCCCTAACGTCCCAGACGTCCTAAATGTCTCATATGTCAATAACGTCCCAGACGTCCCAGCTGTCCCTATGTCCCTAACGTCCCAGACGTCCCAGACGTCCTAGATGTTTCATATGTCCCTAACGTCCCAGACGTCCTAGATGTCCTATATGTCCCTAACGTCCCAGACGTCCTAGATGTTTCATATGTCCCTAACGTCCCAGACGTCCTAGATGTCCTATATGTCCCTAACGTCCCAGACGTCCTAGATGTCCTATATGTCCCTAACGTCCCAGACGTCCCAGACGTCCCAGATGTCCCATATGTCCCTAATGTCCCAGGCGTTCTACATGTCCCATATGTCCCTAACTTTCCAGATGTCCCAGACGTCCTAGATGTCCTATATGTCCTTAACGTCCCAGACGTCCCAGATGTCCCATATGTCCCTAACGTCCCAGACGTACCAGATGTCCTTAATGTCCCATATGTCTCAAATGTCCCAGGCGTCCTAGATGTTTCATATGTCCCTAACGTCCCAGACGTCCTAAATGTTCCATATGTCCCTAACGTCAGACGTCCCAGCTGTCCCGTATGTCCCTAACGTCCCAGACATGCCAGACGTCTAAAATGTTTCATATGTCCCTAACGACCCAGACTTCCTAGATGTCCTATATGTCCCTAACGTCCCAGACGTCTTAGATGTCCCATATGTCCCTAACGTCCCAGACGTCCTAGATGTCCCATATGTCCTTAACGTCCCAGACGTCATAAATGTCTCATATGTCCTATTTGTCCCTAATGTCCCAGGCGTCCTAGATGTTCCATATGTCCCTAACGTCCCAGACGTCCTAAATAATCCATATTTCCCTAATGTCCCAGGCGTTCTAAATGTCCCATATGTCCTTAACGTCCCAGACGTCATAAATGTCTCATATGTCCTATTTGTCCCTAATGTCTCAGGCGTCCCAGCTGTAGCATATGTCCCATATGTCCCTAATGTCCCAGGCGTTCTAAATGTCCCATATGTCCTTAACTTCCCAGACGTCCCAGACGTCCTAGATGTCCTATATGTCCTTAACGTCCCAGACGTCCCAGATGTCCCATATGTCCCTAACGTCCCAGACGTCCCAGATGTCCTTAATGTCCCATATGTCTCAAATGTCCCAGGCGTCCTAGATGTTTCATATGTCCCTAACGTCCCAGACGTCCTAAATGTCCCATATGCCCTAACGTCAGACGTCCCAGCTGTCCCGTATGTCCTTAACGTCCCAGACATGCCAGACGTCTAAGATGTTTCATATGTCCCTAACGACCCAGACGTCCTAGATGTCCTATATGTCCCTAACGTCCCAGACGTCTTAGATGTCCCATATGTCCCTAACGTCCCAGACGTCCTAGATGTCCCATATGTCCTTAACGTCCCAGACGTCATAAATGTCTCATATGTCCTATTTGTCCCTAATGTCCCAGGCGTCCTAGATGTTCCATATGTCCCTAACGTCCCAGACGTCCTAAATAATACATATGTCCCTAACGTCCCAGACGTCCTAGATGTCCCATATGTCCTTAACGTCCCACACGTCATAAATGTCTCATATGTCCTATTTGTCCCTAATGTCCCAGACTTCCTAGATGTCCCATATGTCCTTAACGTTCCAGACGTCCCAGATGTCCTATATGTCCCTAACGTCCCAGACGTCTAAGATGTCCCATATGTCCCATATGTCCCTAATGTCCCAGGCGTCCCAGATGTCCCATATGTCCCATATGTCCCTAACGTCCCAGGCGTCCTAAATGTCTCATATGTCCTTAACGTCCCAGACGTCCCAGACGTCCTAGATGTCCCATAGGTCCTTAACGTCCCAGACGTCTTAGATGTCTCATATGTCCCTAACGTCCTAGACGTCCCAGATGTCCCATATGTTCCATATGTCCCTAATGTCCCAAGCGTCCTAAATGTCCCATATGCCCCTAACGTCCCAGACGTCCCAGCTGTCCCTTATGTCCCTAACGTCCCAGACGTCCCAGACGTCTTAGATGTCCCATACGTTCCTAACGTCCCAGACGTCCTAGATGTCCTGTATGTCCCTAACGTCTTAGACGTCCCAAACGTTCCAGATGTCCCATATGTTCCTAATGTTCCAGGCGTCCCAGATGTTTCATACGTCCCATATGTCCCTAATGTTCCAGGCATTCTAAATGTTCCATATGTCCCTAACGTTCCAGACGTCCTAAATGTCCCATAAGTCCCTAACGTCCCAGACGTCTTAGCTGTCCCGTATGTCCCTAACGTCCCAGACATCCAGACGGCCTAGATGTCCCATATGTCCCTAACGTCCCAGACGTCCCAGATGTCCCATACGTCCCATATGTCCCTAATGTCCCAGGCTTTCTAAATGTTCCATATATCCCTAACGTCCCAGACGTCCTAAATGTCCCATATGTTCCTAACGTCCCAGACGTTCCAGACGTCCTAGATGTCCCATATGTCCCTAACGTCTCAGACGTCCTAGATGTATTATATGTTTCTAACGTCCCAGATGTCCCATATGTCCCATATGTCTCTAATGTCCCAGGCGTCCTAAATGTTTCATATGTTCCTAACGTCCCAGACGTCCTAAATGTCCCATATGTCCCTAACGTGCGAGACGTCCCTGCTGTCCCGTATGTCCCTAACGTCCCAGACGTCCCAAGCGTCCTAGATGTCCCATATGTCCCTAACGTCCCAGACGTCCCCAGATGTCCCATATGTCTCTAACGTCCCAGACGTCTCAGATGTCCCATATGTGCCATATGTCCCATATGTCCCTAATGTCCCAAGCGTCCTAGATGTTCCATATGTCCCATATATCCCTAATGTCCCCGGCGTCTTAAATGTCCCATATGTCCTTAACGTCCAAGACGTCCCAGCTGTCCCGTATGTCCCTAACGTCCCATACGTCCCAGACGTCCTAGATGTCCCATATGTCCCTAACGACCCAGACGTCCTAGATGTCCTATAAGTCCCTAACGTCCCAGACGTCCCAGACGTCCCAGATGTCCCATATGTCCCTAATGTCCCAGGCGTCCCAGCTGTCCCATATGTCCCATACGTCCCTAATGTCCAGGCGTTCTAAATGTCCCATATGTCCTTAACGTCCCAGACGTCCCAGACGTCCTAGATGTCCTATATGTCCTTAACGTCCCAGACGTCCCAGATGTCCCATATGTCCCTAACGTCCCAGACGTCCAGATGTCCTTAATGCCCCATATGTCTCGAACGTCCCAGGCGTCCTAGATGTTTCATATGTCCCTAACGTCCCAGACGTCCTAGATGTCTATATGTCCCTAACGTCCCAGACGTCCTAGATGTTTCATATGTCCCTAACGTCCCAGACGTCCTAGATGTCCTATATGTCCCTAACTTCCCCAGACGTCCTAGATGTCCCATATGTCCTTAACGTCCCAGACGTCCCAGATGTCTCATATGTCCCCATTTGTCCCTAATGTCCCAGGCGTCCTAGATGTTTCATATGTCCCTAACGTCCCAGACGTCCTAAATGTCCCATATGTCGCTAATGTCCCAGGCGTCCCAGATGTCCCAGACGTCCTAGATGTTTCATATGTCCCTAACGTCCCAGACGTCCCAGCTGTCCCGTATGTCCCTAACGACCCAGACGTCCTAAATGTCCGATATGTCCCTAACGTCCCAGACGTCCCAGCTGTCCCGTATGCCCCTAACGTCCCAGACGTCCCAGACGTCCTAGATGTTTCATATGTCCCTAACGTCCCAGACGTCCCAGCTGTCCCGTATGTCCCTAACGTCCCAGACGTCGTAAATGTCCCATATGTCCCTAACGTCCCAGACGTCCTAGCTGTCCCGTATGTCCCTAACGTCCCAGACGTCCCAGATGTCCCATATGTCCTCTATGTCCCTAATGTCCCAGACGTCCCAGATGTCCCATATGTCCCTAACGTCCCAGACGTCCCAGATGTCCCATATGCCCCTAACGTCCCAGACGTCCGAGATGTCCCATATGTTCTATATGTCCCTAATGTCCCAGACGTCCCAGATGTCCCATATGTGCCTAACGTCCCAGACATCCCAGACGTCCCAGATGTTAAATATGTCCCTAACGTCCTAGATGTCCCAGATGTCCCATATGTCCTATATGTCCCTAATGTCCCAGACGTCCCAGATGTCCCGTATGTCCCTAATGTCCCAGGCGTCCCAGATCTCCCATATGTCCCATATGTCCCTAATGTCCCAGGCGTCCTAAATGTTCCATATGTCCTTAACGTCCCAGACGTCCCAGACGTCCTAGATGTCCCATATGTCCTTAACGTCCCAGACGTCCTAAATGTCCCATATGTCCCTAACGTCCCAGACGTCCCAGATGTCCCATATGTTCCCTATGTCCCTAATTTTCCGAACGTCCTAGATGTTCCATATGTCCATAACTTGCCAGACGTCCTAAATGTCCCAGATGCCTCTAACGTCCCAGACGTCCCAGCTGTCCCGTATGTCCCTAACGTCCCAGACGTCCCAGACGTCCTAGATGTCCCATATGTCCCTAACGTCCCAGACGTCCCAGCTGTCCCGTATGTCCCTAAAGTCCCTGACGTCCCAGACGTTTTAAATGTTCCATATGTCCCTAACGTCCCAGACGTCCTAGATGTCCTATATGTCTCTAACGTCCCAGACGTCCCAGACGTCCCAGATGTCCCATATGTCCCATATGTCCTTAACGTCCCAGACGTCCCAGATGTCCCATATGTTCCATATGTCCCTAATGTCCCAGGCTTCCTAAATGTTCCATATGTCCCTAACGTCCCAGACGTCCTAAATGTCCCATATGTCCCTAACGTCTCAGACGTCCCAGCTGTCTCGTATGTCCCTAACGTCCCAGACATCCCAGACGGCCTAGATGTCCCATATGTCTTTAACGTCCCAGACGTCCCAGATGTCCCATACGTCCCATATGTCCCTAATGTCCCAGGCTTCCTAAATGTTCTATATGTCCCTAACGTCCCAGACGTCCTAAATGTCCCATATGTCCCTAACGTCCCAGACGTCCCAGCTGTCCCGTATGTCCCTAACGTCCCAGACGTCTTAAATGTCCCATATGTCCCTAACGTCACAGACGTCCCACTTGTCCCGTATGTCCCTAACGTCCCAGACAACCCAGACGTCCAAGATGTTAAATATGTCCCTAACGTCCCAGATGTCCCAGATGTCCCATATGTCCTATATGTCCCTAATGTCCTAGACGTCCCAGATGTCCCATATGTCCCTAACGTCCCAGACGTCCCAGATGTCCCATATGCCCCTAACGTCCCAGACGTCCCAGATGTCCCATATGTCCCATATGTCCCTAATGTCCCAGGCGTCCTAAATGTCGCATATGTCCTTAACGTCCCAGACGTCTAAGACGTCCCATATGTCCCATATGTCCCTAACGTCCCAGACGTCCCAGCTGTCCCGTATGTCCCTAACGTCCCAGACGTCTTAAATGTCCCATATGTCCCTAACGTCCCAGACGTCCTAGCTGTCCCGTATGTCCTTAACGTCCCAGACAGCCCAGACGTCCCAGATGTTAAATATGTCCCTAACGCCCTAGATGTTCCAGATGTCCCATATGTCCTCTATGTCCCTAATGTCCCAGACGTCCCAGATGTCCCATATGTCCCTAACGTCCCAGACGTCCCAGATGTCCCATATGCCCCTAACGTCCCAGACGTCCGAGATGTCCCATATGTCCTATATGTCCCTAATGTCTCAGACGTCCCAGATGTCCCATATGTGCCTAACGTCCCAGACATTCCAGACGTCCCAGATGTTAAATATGTCCCTAACGTCCTAGATGTCCCAGATGTCCCATATGTCCTATATGTCCCTAATGTCCCAGGCGTCCTAAATGTCCTATTTGTTTTTAACGTCTCAGACGTCCCAAACGTCTTAGATGTCCCATATGTCCTTAACGTCGCAGACGTCCCAGATGTCCCATATGTCCCATATGTCCCTAACGTCCCAGACGTCCCAGCTGTCCCGTATGTCCCTAACGTCCCAGACGTCTTAAATGTCCCATATGTCCCTAACGTCCCAGACGTCCTAGCTGTCCCGTATGTCCTTAACGTCCCAGACAGCCCAGACGTCCCAGATGTTAAATATGTCCTTAACGCCCTAGATGTTCCAGATGTCCCATATGTCCTCTATGTCCCTAATGTCCCAGACGTCCCAGATGTCCCATATGTCCCTAACGTCCCAGACGTCCCAGATGTCCCATATGCCCCTAACGTCCCAGACGTCCGAGATGTCCCATATGTCCTATATGTCCCTAATGTCCCAGACGTCCCAGATGTCCCATATGTGCCTAACGTCTCAGACATTCCAGACGTCCCAGATGTTAAATATGTCCCTAACGTCCTAGATGTCCCAGATGTCCCATATGTCCTATATGTCCCTAACGTCCCAGACGTCCCAGCTGTCCCGTATGTCCCTAAAGTCCCTGACGTCCCAGACGTTTTAAATGTTCCATATGTCCCTAACGTCCCAGACGTCCTAGATGTCCTATATGTCTCTAACGTCCCAGACGTCCCAGACGTCCCAGATGTTCCATATGTCCCATATGTCCCTAATGTCCCAGGCTTCCTAAATGTTCTATATGTCCCTAACGTCCCAGACGTCCTAAATGTCCCATATGTCCCTAACGTCCCAGACGTCCCAGCTGTCCCGTATGTCCCTAAAGTCCCTGACGTCCCAGACGTTTTAAATGTTCCATATGTCCCTAACGTCCCAGACGTCCTAGATGTCCTATATGTCTCTAACGTCCCAGACGTCCCAGACGTCCCAGATGTTCCATATGTCCCATATGTCCCTAATGTCCCAGGCTTCCTAAATGTTCTATATGTCCCTAACGTCCCAGACGGCCTAGATGTCCCATATGTCTTTAACGTCCCAGACGTCCCAGATGTCCCATACGTCCCATATGTCCCTAATGTCCCAGGCTTCCTAAATGTTCTATATGTCCCTAACGTCCCAGACGTCCTAAATGTCCCATATGTCCCTAACGTCCCAGACGTCCCAGCTGTCCCGTATGTCCCTAACGTCCCAGACGTCTTAAATGTCCCATATGTCCCTAAAGTCACAGACGTCCCATTTGTCCCGTATGTCCCTAACGTCCCAGACAACCCAGACGTCCAAGATGTTAAATATGTCCCTAACGTCCCAGATGTCCCAGATGTCCCATATGTCCTATATGTCCCTAATGTCCTAGACGTCCCAGATGTCCCATATGTCCCTAACGTCCCAGACGTCCCAGATGTCCCATATGCCCCTAACGTCCCAGACGTCCAGATGTCCCATATGTCCCATATGTCCCAGGCGTCCCAGATGTCCCATATGTCCCATATGTCCCTAATGTCCCAGGCGTCCTAAATGTCCCATATGTCCTTAACGTCCCAGACGTCCAAGACGTCCTAGATGTCCCATATGTCCCTAACGTCCCAGACGTCCCAGATGTCCCATATGTCCTTAACGTCCCAGACGTCCCAGATGTCCCATATGTCCCATATGTCCCTAATGTCTAAGACGTCCTAGAGGTTCAATATGTTCCTAACGTCCCAAACGTCCTAAATGTCCCATATGTCCTTAACGTCCCACACGTCCCTGGTGCCCCGTATGTCCCTAACGTCCCAGACATCCCAGACGTCCTAGATGTCCCATATGTCCCGAACGTCTCAGACGTCCTAGATGTCCTATATGTCCCTAACGTAACAGACGTCCCAGATTTCCCATATGTCCCATATGTCCCTAATGTCCCGGGCGTCCCAGATGTCCCACATGTCCCATATGTCCCTAATGTCCCAGGCGTCCTAAATGTCCTATTTGTTTTTAACGTCTCAGACGTCCCAAACGTCTTAGATGTCCCATATGTCCTTAACGTCGCAGATGTCCCAGATGTCCCATATGTCCCATATGTCCCTAACGTCCCAGACGTCCCAGCTGTCCCGTATGTCCCTAACGTCCCAGACGTCTTAAATGTCCCATATGTCCCTAACGTCCCAGACGTCCTAGCTGTCCCGTATGTCCTTAACGTCCCAGACAGCCCAGACGTCCCAGATGTTAAATATGTCCCTAACGCCCTAGATGTTCCAGATGTCCCATATGTCCTCTATGTCCCTAATGTCCCAGACGTCCCAGATGTCCCATATGTCCCTAACGTCCCAGACGTCCCAGATGTCCCATATGCCCCTAACGTCCCAGACGTCCGAGATGTCCCATATGTCCTATATGTCCCTAATGTCCCAGACGTCCCAGATGTCCCATAAGTGCCTAACGTCCCAGACATTCCAGACGTCCCAGATGTTAAATATGTCCCTAACGTCCTAGATGTCCCAGATGTCCCATATGTCCTATATGTCCCTAATGTCCCAGACGTCCCAGATCTCCCATATGTCCCATATGTCCCTAATGTCCCAGGCGTCCTAAATGTTCCATATGTCCTTAACGTCCCAGACGTCCAGACGTCCTAGATGTCCCATATGTCTTTAACGTCCCAGACGTCCTAAATGTCCCATATGTCCCTAACGTCCCAGACGTCCCAGACGTCCCATATGTTCCCTATGTCCCAAATTTTCCGAACGTCCTAGATGTTCCATATGTCCATAACTTGCCAGACGTCCTAAATGTCCCATATGCCTCTAACGTCCCAGACGTCCCAGCTGTCCCGTATGTCCCTAACGTCCCAGACGTCCCAGACGTCCTAGATGTCCCATATGTCCCTAACGTCCCAGACGTCCCAGCTGTCCCGTATGTCCCTAAAGTCCCTGACGTCCCAGACGTCCTAAATGTTACATATGTCCCTAACGTCCCAGACGTCCCAGACGTCCCAGATGTCCCATATGTCCCATATGTCTTTAACGTCCCAGACGTCCCAGATGTCCCATATGTTCCATATGTCCCTAATGTCCCAGGCTTCCTAAATGTTCCATTTGTCCCTAACGTCCCAGACGTCCTAAATGTCCCATATGTCCCTAACGTCTCAGACGTCCCAGCTGTCTCGTATGTCCCTAACGTCCCAGACATCCCAGACGGCCTTGATGTCCCATATGTCTTTAACGTCCCAGACGTCCCAGATGTCCCATACGTCCCATATGTCCCTAATGTCCCAGGCTTCCTAATGTTCTATATGTCCCTAACGTCCCAGACGTCCTAAATGTACCATATGTCCCTAACGTCCCAGACGTCCCAGCTGTCCCGTATGTCCCTAACGTCCCAGACGTCTTAAATGACCCATATGTCCCTAACGTCACAGACGTCCCAGCTGTCCCGTATGTCCCTAACGTCCCAGACATCCCAGACGTCCAAGATGTTAAATATGTCCCTAACGTCCCAGATGTCCCAGATGTCCCATATGTCCTATATGTCCCTAATGTCCTAGACGTCCCAGATGTCCCTTATGTCCCTAACGTCCCAGACGGCCCAGATGTCCCATATGCCCCTAACGTCCCAGACGTCCCAGATGTCCCATATGTCCGATATGTCCCAGGCGTCCCAGATGTCCCATATGTCCCATATGTTCCTAATGTCCCAGGCGTCCTAAATGTCCCATATGTCCTTAACGTCCCAGACGTCCAAGACGTCCTAGATGTCCCATATGTCCCTAACGTCCCAGCTGTCCCAGATGTCCCATATGTCCTTAACGTCCCAGACGTCCCAGATGTCCCATATGTCCCATATGTCCCTAATGTCTAAGACGTCCTAGAGGTTCAATATGTTCCTAACGTCCCAGACGTCCCAGATGTCCCATATGTCCCATATGTCCCAGGCGTCCCAGATGTCCCATATGTCCCATATGTCCCTAATGTCCCAGGCGTCCTAAATGTCCCATATGTCCTTAACGTCCCAGACGTCCAAGACGTCCTAGATGTCCCATATGTCCCTAACGTCCCAGACGTCCCAGATGTCCCATATGTCCTTAACGTCCCAGACGTCCCAGATGTTCCATATGTCCCATATGTCCCTAATGTCTAAGACGTCCTAGAGGTTCAAAATGTTCCTAACGTCCCAAACGTCCTAAATGTCCCATATGTCCTTAACGTCCCACACGTCCCAGGTGCCCCGTATGTCCCTAACGTCCCAGACATCCCAGACGTCCTAGATGTACCATATGTCTCGAACGTCTCAGACGTCCTAGATGTCCTATATGTCCCTAACGTAACAGACGTCCCAGATTTCCCATATGTCCCATATGTCCCTAATGTCCCGGGCGTCCCAGATGTCTCACATGTCCCATATGTCCCTAATGTCCCAGGCGTCCTAAATGTCCTATTTGTTTTTAACGTCTCAGACGTCCCAAACGTCTTAGATGTCCCATATGTCCTTAACGTCGTAGACGTCCCAGATGTCCCATATGTCCCATATGTCCCTAACGTCCCAGACGTCCCAGCTGTTTCGTATGTCCCTAACGTCCCAGACGTCTTAAATGTCCCATATGTCCCTAACGTCCCAGACGTCCTAGCTGTCCCGTATGTCCTTAACGTCCCAGACAGCCCAGACGTCCCAGTTGTTAAATATGTCCCTAACGCCCTAGATGTTCCAGATGTCCCATATGTCCTCTATGTCCCTAATGTCCCAGACGTCCCAGATGTCCCATATGTCCCTAACGTCCCAGACGTCCCAGATGTCCCATATGCCCCTAACGTCCCAGACGTCCGAGATGTCCCATATGTCCTATATGTCCCTAATGTCCCAGACGTCCCAGATGTCCCATATGTGCCTAACGTCCCAGACATTCCAGACGTCCCAGATGTTAAATATGTCCCTAACATCCTAGATGTCCCAGATGTCCCATTTGTCCTATATGTCCCTAATGTCCCAGACGTCCCAGATGTCCCAGATGTCCCTAATGTCCTAGGCGTCCCAGATCTCCCATATGTCCCATATGTCCCTAATGTCCCAGGCGTCCTAAATGTTCCATATGTCCTTAACGTCCCAGACGTCCCAGACGTCCTAGATGTCCCATATGTCCTTAACGTCCCAGACGTCCTAAATGTCCCATATGTCCCTAACGTCCCAGACTTCCCAGACGTCCCATATGTTCCCTATGTCCCTAATTTTCCGAACGTCCTAGATGTTCCATATGTCCATAACTTGCCAGACGTCCTAAATGCCCCATATGCCTCTAACGTCCCAGACGTCCCAGCTGTCCCGTATGTCCCTAACGTCCCAGACGTCCCAGACGTCCTAGATGTCCCATATGTCCCTAACGTCCCAGACGTCCCAGCTGTCCCGTATGTCCCTAAAGTCCCTGACGTCCCAGACGTCCTAAATGTTCCATATGTCCCTAACGTCCCAGACGTCCTAGATGTCCTATATGTCTCTAACGTCCCAGACGTCCCAGACGTCCCAGATGTCCCATATGTCCCATATGTCCCTAATGTCCCGGGCGTCCCAGATGTCTCACATGTCCCATATGTCCCTAATGTCCCAGGCGTCCTAAATGTCCTATTTGTTTTTAACGTCTCAGACGTCCCAAACGTCTTAGATGTCCCATATGTCCTTAACGTCGTAGACGTCCCAGATGTCCCATATGTCCCATATGTCCCTAACGTCCCAGACGTCCCAGCTGTCCCGTATGTCCCTAACGTCCCAGACGTCTTAAATGTCCCATATGTCCCTAACGTCCCAGACGTCCTAGCTGTCCCGTATGTCCTTAACGTCCCAGACAGCCCAGACGTCCCAGATGTTAAATATGTCCCTAACGCCCTAGATGTTCCAGATGTCCCATATGTCCTCTATGTCCCTAATGTCCCAGACGTCCCAGATGTCCCATATGTCCCTAACGTCCCAGACGTCCCAGATGTCCCATATGCCCCTAACGTCCCACACGTCCGAGATGTCCCATATGTCCTATATGTCCCTAATGTCCCAGACGTCCCAGATGTCCCATATGTGCCTAACGTCCCAGACATTCCAGACGTCCCAGATGTTAAATATGTCCCTAACATCCTAGATGTCCCAGATGTCCCATTTGTCCTATATGTCCCTAATGTCCCAGACGTCCCAGATGTCCCGGATGTCCCTAATGTCCCAGGCGTCCCAGATCTCCCATATGTCCCATATGTCCCTAATGTCCCAGGCGTCCTAAATGTTCCATATGTCCTTAACGTCCCAGACGTCCCAGACGTCCTAGATGTCCCATATGTCCTTAACGTCCCAGACGTCCTAAATGTCCCATATGTCCCTAACGTCCCAGACTTCCCAGACGTCCCATATGTTCCCTATGTCCCTAATTTTCCGAACGTCCTAGATGTTCCATATGTCCATAACTTGCCAGACGTCCTAAATGCCCCATATGCCTCTAACGTCCCAGACGTCTTAAATGTCCCATATGTCCCTAACGTCCCAGACGTCCTAGCTGTCCCGTATGTCCTTAACGTCCCAGACAGCCCAGACGTCCCAGATGTTAAATATGTCCCTAACGCCCTAGATGTTCCAGATGTCCCATATGTCCTCTATGTCCCTAATGTCCCAGACGTCCCAGATGTCCCATATGTCCCTAACGTCCCAGACGTCCCAGATGTCCCATATGCCCCTAACGTCCCAGACGTCCGAGATGTCCCATATGTCCTATATGTCCCTAATGTCCCAGACGTCCCAGATGTCCCATAAGTGCCTAACGTCCCAGACATTCCAGACGTCCCAGATGTTAAATATGTCCCTAACGTCCTAGATGTCCCAGATGTCCCATATGTCCTATATGTCCCTAATGTCCCAGACGTCCCAGATCTCCCATATGTCCCATATGTCCCTAATGTCCCAGGCGTCCTAAATGTTCCATATGTCCTTAACGTCCCAGACGTCCCAGACGTCCTAGATGTCCCATATGTCTTTAACGTCCCAGACGTCCTAAATGTCCCATATGTCCCTAACGTCCCAGACGTCCCAGACGTCCCATATGTTCCCTATGTCCCAAATTTTCCGAACGTCCTAGATGTTCCATATGTCCATAACTTGCCAGACGTCCTAAATGTCCCATATGCCTCTAACGTCCCAGACGTCCCAGCTGTCCCGTATGTCCCTAACGTCCCAGACGTCCCAGACGTCCTAGATGTCCCATATGTCCCTAACGTCCCAGACGTCCCAGCTGTCCCGTATGTCCCTAAAGTCCCTGACGTCCCAGACGTCCTAAATGTTACATATGTCCCTAACGTCCCAGACGTCCCAGACGTCCCAGATGTCCCATATGTCCCATATGTCTTTAACGTCCCAGACGTCCCAGATGTCCCATATGTTCCATATGTCCCTAATGTCCCAGGCTTCCTAAATGTTCCATTTGTCCCTAACGTCCCAGACGTCCTAAATGTCCCATATGTCCCTAACGTCTCAGACGTCCCAGCTGTCTCGTATGTCCCTAACGTCCCAGACATCCCAGACGGCCTTGATGTCCCATATGTCTTTAACGTCCCAGACGTCCCAGATGTCCCATACGTCCCATATGTCCCTAATGTCCCAGGCTTCCTAAATGTTCTATATGTCCCTAACGTCCCAGACGTCCTAAATGTACCATATGTCCCTAACGTCCCAGACGTCCCAGCTGTCCCGTATGTCCCTAACGTCCCAGACGTCTTAAATGACCCATATGTCCCTAACGTCACAGACGTCCCAGCTGTCCCGTATGTCCCTAACGTCCCAGACATCCCAGACGTCCAAGATGTTAAATATGTCCCTAACGTCCCAGATGTCCCAGATGTCCCATATGTCCTATATGTCCCTAATGTCCTAGACGTCCCAGATGTCCCTTATGTCCCTAACGTCCCAGACGTCCCAGATGTCCCATATGCCCCTAACGTCCCAGACGTCCCAGATGTCCCATATGTCCGATATGTCCCAGGCGTCCCAGATGTCCCATATGTCCCATATGTTCCTAATGTCCCAGGCGTCCTAAATGTCCCATATGTCCTTAACGTCCCAGACTTCCAAGACGTCCTAGATGTCCCATATGTCCCTAACGTCCCAGCTGTCCCAGATGTCCCATATGTCCTTAACGTCCCAGACGTCCCAGATGTCCCATATGTCCCATATGTCCCTAATGTCTAAGACGTCCTAGAGGTTCAATATGTTCCTAACGTCCCAGACGTCCCAGATGTCCCATATGTCCCATATGTCCCAGGCGTCCCAGATGTCCCATATGTCCCATATGTCCCTAATGTCCCAGGCGTCCTAAATGTCCCATATGTCCTTAACGTCCCAGACGTCCAAGACGTCCTAGATGTCCCATATGTCCCTAACGTCCCAGACGTCCCAGATGTCCCATATGTCCTTAACGTCCCAGACGTCCCAGATGTTCCATATGTCCCATATGTCCCTAATGTCTAAGACGTCCTAGAGGTTCAAAATGTTCCTAACGTCCCAAACGTCCTAAATGTCCCATATGTCCTTAACGTCCCACACGTCCCAGGTGCCCCGTATGTCCCTAACGTCCCAGACATCCCAGACGTCCTAGATGTACCATATGTCTCGAACGTCTCAGACGTCCTAGATGTCCTATATGTCCCTAACGTAACAGACGTCCCAGATTTCCCATATGTCCCATATGTCCCTAATGTCCCGGGCGTCCCAGATGTCTCACATGTCCCATATGTCCCTAATGTCCCAGGCGTCCTAAATGTCCTATTTGTTTTTAACGTCTCAGACGTCCCAAACGTCTTAGATGTCCCATATGTCCTTAACGTCGTAGACGTCCCAGATGTCCCATATGTCCCATATGTCCCTAACGTCCCAGACGTCCCAGCTGTCCCGTATGTCCCTAACGTCCCAGACGTCTTAAATGTCCCATATGTCCCTAACGTCCCAGACGTCCTAGCTGTCCCGTATGTCCTTAACGTCCCAGACAGCCCAGACGTCCCAGATGTTAAATATGTCCCTAACGCCCTAGATGTTCCAGATGTCCCATATGTCCTCTATGTCCCTAATGTCCCAGACGTCCCAGATGTCCCATATGTCCCTAACGTCCCAGACGTCCCAGATGTCCCATATGCCCCTAACGTCCCAGACGTCCGAGATGTCCCATATGTCCTATATGTCCCTAATGTCCCAGACGTCCCAGATGTCCCATATGTGCCTAACGTCCCAGACATTCCAGACGTCCCAGATGTTAAAGATGTCCCTAACATCCTAGATGTCCCAGATGTCCCATTTGTCCTATATGTCCCTAATGTCCCAGACGTCCCAGATGTCCCGGATGTCCCTAATGTCCCAGGCGTCCCAGATCTCCCATATGTCCCATATGTCCCTAATGTCCCAGGCGTCCTAAATGTTCCATATGTCCTTAACGTCCCAGACGTCCCAGACGTCCTAGATGTCCCATATGTCCTTAACGTCCCAGACGTCCTAAATGTCCCATATGTCCCTAACGTCCCAGACTTCCCAGACGTCCCATATGTTCCCTATGTCCCTAATTTTCCGAACGTCCTAGATGTTCCATATGTCCATAACTTGCCAGACGTCCTAAATGCCCCATATGCCTCTAACGTCCCAGACGTCCCAGCTGTCCCGTATGTCCCTAACGTCCCAGACGTCCCAGACGTCCTAGATGTCCCATATGTCCCTAACGTCCCAGACGTCCCAGCTGTCCCGTATGTCCCTAAAGTCCCTGACGTCCCAGACGTCCTAAATGTTCCATATGTCCCTAACGTCCCAGACGTCCTAGATGTCCTATATGTCTCTAACGTCCCAGACGTCCCAGACGTCCCAGATGTCCCATATGTCCCATATGTCCCTAATGTCCCGGGCGTCCCAGATGTCTCACATGTCCCATATGTCCCTAATGTCCCAGGCGTCCTAAATGTCCTATTTGTTTTTAACGTCTCAGACGTCCCAAACGTCTTAGATGTCCCATATGTCCTTAACGTCGTAGACGTCCCAGATGTCCCATATGTCCCATATGTCCCTAACGTCCCAGACGTCCCAGCTGTCCCGTATGTCCCTAACGTCCCAGACGTCTTAAATGTCCCATATGTCCCTAACGTCCCAGACGTCCTAGCTGTCCCGTATGTCCTTAACGTCCCAGACAGCCCAGACGTCCCAGATGTTAAATATGTCCCTAACGCCCTAGATGTTCCAGATGTCCCATATGTCCTCTATGTCCCTAATGTCCCAGACGTCCCAGATGTCCCATATGTCCCTAACGTCCCAGACGTCCCAGATGTCCCATATGCCCCTAACGTCCCAGACGTCCGAGATGTCCCATATGTCCTATATGTCCCTAATGTCCCAGACGTCCCAGATGTCCCATATGTGCCTAACGTCCCAGACATTCCAGACGTCCCAGATGTTAAATATGTCCCTAACATCCTAGATGTCCCAGATGTCCCATTTGTCCTATATGTCCCTAATGTCCCAGACGTCCCAGATGTCCCGGATGTCCCTAATGTCCCAGGCGTCCCAGATCTCCCATATGTCCCATATGTCCCTAATGTCCCAGGCGTCCTAAATGTTCCATATGTCCTTAACGTCCCAGACGTCCCAGACGTCCTAGATGTCCCATATGTCCTTAACGTCCCAGACGTCCTAAATGTCCCATATGTCCCTAACGTCCCAGACTTCCCAGACGTCCCATATGTTCCCTATGTCCCTAATTTTCCGAACGTCCTAGATGTTCCATATGTCCATAACTTGCCAGACGTCCTAAATGCCCCATATGCCTCTAACGTCCCAGACGTCCCAGCTGTCCCGTATGTCCCTAACGTCCCAGACGTCCCAGACGTCCTAGATGTCCCATATGTCCCTAACGTCCCAGACGTCCCAGCTGTCCCGTATGTCCCTAAAGTCCCTGACGTCCCAGACGTCCTAAATGTTCCATATGTCCCTAACGTCCCAGACGTCCTAGATGTCCTATATGTCTCTAACGTCCCAGACGTCCCAGACGTCCCAGATGTCCCATATGTCCCATATGTCCTTAACGTCCCAGACGTCCCAGATGTCCCATATGTTCCATATGTCCCTAATGTCCCAGGCGTCCTAAATGTCCTATTTGTTTTTAACGTCTCAGACGTCCCAAACGTCTTAGATGTCCCATATGTCCTTAACGTCGCAGATGTCCCAGATGTCCCATATGTCCCATATGTCCCTAACGTCCCAGACGTCCCAGCTGTCCCGTATGTCCCTAACGTCCCAGACGTCTTAAATGTCCCATATGTCCCTAACGTCCCAGACGTCCTAGCTGTCCCGTATGTCCTTAACGTCCCAGACAGCCCAGACGTCCCAGATGTTAAATATGTCCCTAACGCCCTAGATGTTCCAGATGTCCCATATGTCCTCTATGTCCCTAATGTCCCAGACGTCCCAGATGTCCCATATGTCCCTAACGTCCCAGACGTCCCAGATGTCCCATATGCCCCTAACGTCCCAGACGTCCGAGATGTCCCATATGTCCTATATGTCCCTAATGTCCCAGACGTCCCAGATGTCCCATAAGTGCCTAACGTCCCAGACATTCCAGACGTCCCAGATGTTAAATATGTCCCCTAACGTCCTAGATGTCCCAGATGTCCCATATGTCCTATATGTCCCTAATGTCCCAGACGTCCCAGATCTCCCATATGTCCCATATGTCCCTAATGTCCCAGGCGTCCTAAATGTTCCATATGTCCTTAACGTCCCAGACGTCCCAGACGTCCTAGATGTCCCATATGTCTTTAACGTCCCAGACGTCCTAAATGTCCCATATGTCCCTAACGTCCCAGACGTCCCAGACGTCCCATATGTTCCCTATGTCCCAAATTTTCCGAACGTCCTAGATGTTCCATATGTCCATAACTTGCCAGACGTCCTAAATGTCCCATATGCCTCTAACGTCCCAGACGTCCCAGCTGTCCCGTATGTCCTTAACGTCCCAGACGTCCCAGACGTCCTAGATGTCCCATATGTCCCTAACGTCCCAGACGTCCCAGCTGTCCCGTATGTCCCTAAAGTCCCTGACGTCCCAGACGTCCTAAATGTTACATATGTCCCTAACGTCCCAGACGTCCCAGACGTCCCAGATGTCCCATATGTCCCATATGTCTTTAACGTCCCAGACGTCCCAGATGTCCCATATGTTCCATATGTCCCTAATGTCCCAGGCTTCCTAAATGTTCCATTTGTCCCTAACGTCCCAGACGTCCTAAATGTCCCATATGTCCCTAACGTCTCAGACGTCCCAGCTGTCTCGTATGTCCCTAACGTCCCAGACATCCCAGACGGCCTTGATGTCCCATATGTCTTTAACGTCCCAGACGTCCCAGATGTCCCATACGTCCCATATGTCCCTAATGTCCCAGGCTTCCTAAATGTTCTATATGTCCCTAACGTCCCAGACGTCCTAAATGTACCATATGTCCCTAACGTCCCAGACGTCCCAGCTGTCCCGTATGTCCCTAACGTCCCAGACGTCTTAAATGTCCCATGTGTCCCTAACGTCACAGACGTCCCAGCTGTCCCGTATGTCCCTAACGTCCCAGACATCCCAGACGTCCAAGATGTTAAATATGTCCCTAACGTCCCAGATGTCCCAGATGTCCCATATGTCCTATATGTCCCTAATGTCCTAGACGTCCCAGATGTCCCTTATGTCCCTAACGTCCCAGACGTCCCAGATGTCCCATATGCCCCTAACGTCCCAGACGTCCCAGATGTCCCATATGTCCGATATGTCCCAGGCGTCCCAGATGTCCCATATGTCCCATATGTTCCTAATGTCCCAGGCGTCCTAAATGTCCCATATGTCCTTAACGTCCCAGACGTCCAAGACGTCCTAGATGTCCCATATGTCCCTAACGTCCCAGCTGTCCCAGATGTCCCATATGTCCTTAACGTCCCAGACGTCCCAGATGTCCCATATGTCCCATATGTCCCTAATGTCTAAGACGTCCTAGAGGTTCAATATGTTCCTAACGTCCCAGACGTCCCAGATGTCCCATATGTCCCATATGTCCCAGGCGTCCCAGATGTCCCATATGTCCCATATGTCCCTAATGTCCCAGGCGTCCTAAATGTCCCATATGTCCTTAACGTCCAGACGTCCAAGACGTCCTAGATGTCCCATATGTCCCTAACGTCCCAGACGTCCCAGATGTCCCATATGTCCTTAACGTCCCAGACGTCCCAGATGTTCCATATGTCCCATATGTCCCTAATGTCTAAGACGTCCTAGAGGTTCAAAATGTTCCTAACGTCCCAAACGTCCTAAATGTCCCATATGTCCTTAACGTCCCACACGTCCCAGGTGCCCCGTATGTCCCTAACGTCCCAGACATCCCAGACGTCCTAGATGTACCATATGTCTCGAACGTCTCAGACGTCCTAGATGTCCTATATGTCCCTAACGTAACAGACGTCCCAGATTTCCCATATGTCCCATATGTCCCTAATGTCCCGGGCGTCCCAGATGTCTCACATGTCCCATATGTCCCTAATGTCCCAGGCGTCCTAAATGTCCTATTTGTTTTTAACGTCTCAGACGTCCCAAACGTCTTAGATGTCCCATATGTCCTTAACGTCGTAGACGTCCCAGATGTCCCATATGTCCCATATGTCCCTAACGTCCCAGACGTCCCAGCTGTCCCGTATGTCCCTAACGTCCCAGACGTCTTAAATGTCCCATATGTCCCTAACGTCCCAGACGTCCTAGCTGTCCCGTATGTCCTTAACGTCCCAGACAGCCCAGACGTCCTAGATGTTAAATATGTCCCTAACGCCCTAGATGTTCCAGATGTCCCATATGTCCTCTATGTCCCTAATGTCCCAGACGTCCCAGATGTCCCATATGTCCCTAACGTCCCAGACGTCCCAGATGTCCCATATGCCCCTAACGTCCCAGACGTCCGAGATGTCCCATATGTCCTATATGTCCCTAATGTCCCAGACGTCCCAGATGTCCCATATGTGCCTAACGTCCCAGACATTCCAGACGTCCCAGATGTTAAATATGTCCCTAACATCCTAGATGTCCCAGATGTCCCATTTGTCCTATATGTCCCTAATGTCCCAGACGTCCCAGATGTCCCGGATGTCCCTAATGTCCCAGGCGTCCCAGATCTCCCATATGTCCCATATGTCCCTAATGTCCCAGGCGTCCTAAATGTTCCATATGTCCTTAACGTCCCAGACGTCCCAGACGTCCTAGATGTCCCATATGTCCTTAACGTCCCAGACGTCCTAAATGTCCCATATGTCCCTAACGTCCCAGACTTCCCAGACGTCCCATATGTTCCCTATGTCCCTAATTTTCCGAACGTCCTAGATGTTCCATATGTCCATAACTTGCCAGACGTCCTAAATGCCCCATATGCCTCTAACGTCCCAGACGTCCCAGCTGTCCCGTATGTCCCTAACGTCCCAGACGTCCCAGACGTCCTAGATGTCCCATATGTCCCTAACGTCCCAGACGTCCCAGCTGTCCCGTATGTCCCTAAAGTCCCTGACGTCCCAGACGTCCTAAATGTTCCATATGTCCCTAACGTCCCAGACGTCCTAGATGTCCTATATGTCTCTAACGTCCCAGACGTCCCAGACGTCCCAGATGTCCCATATGTCCCATATGTCCTTAACGTCCCAGACGTCCCAGATGTCCCATATGTTCCATATGTCCCTAATGTCCCAGGCTTCCTAAATGTTCCATTTGTCCCTAAGGTCCCAGACGTCCTAAATGTCCCATATGTCCCTAACGTCTCAGACGTCCCAGCTGTCTCGTATGTCCCTAACGTCCCAGACATCCAGACGGCCTAGATGTCCCATATGTCTTTAACGTCCCAGACGTCCCAGATGTCCCATACGTCCCATATGTCCCTAATCTCCCAGGCTTCCTAAATGTTCTATATGTCCCTAACGTCCCAGACGTCCTAAATGTCCCATATGTCCCTAACGTCCCAGACGTCCCAGCTGTCCCGTATGTCCCTAACGTCCCAGACGTCTTAAATGTCCCATATGTCCCTAACGTCACAGACGTCCCAGCTGTCCCGTATGTCCTTAACGTCCCAGACATCCCAGACGTCCAAGATGTTAAATATGTCCCTAACGTCCCAGATGTCCCAGATGTTCCATATGTCCTATATGTCCCTAATGTCCTAGACGTCCCAGATGTCCCATATGTCCCTAACGTCCCAGACGTCCCAGATGTCCTATATACCCCTAACGTCCCAGACGTCCCAGATGTCCCATATGTCCCATATGTCCCAGGCGTCCCAGATGTCCCATATGTCCCATATGTCCCTAATGTCCCAGGCGTCCTAAATGTCCCATATGTCCTTAACGTCCCAGACGTCCAAGACGTCCTAGATGTCCCATATGTCCCTAACGTCCCAGACGTCCCAGATGTCCCATATGTCCCTAACGTCCCAGACGTCCCAGATGTCCCATATGTCCCATATGTCCCTAATGTCTAAGACGTCCTAGATGTTCAATATGTCCTAACGTCCCAAACGTCCTAAATGTCCCATATGTCCTTAACGTCCCACACGTCCCAGCTGCCCCGTATGTCCCTAACGTCCCAGACATCCCAGACGTCCTAGATGTCCCATATGTCCCGAACGTCTCAGACGTCCTAGATGTCCTATATGTCTCTAACGTAACAGACGTCCCAGATTTCCCATGTGTCCCATATGTCCCTAATGTCCCTAATGTCCCAGACGTCCCAGATGTCCCATATGTCCCTAACGTCCCAGACGTCCCAGATGTCCCATATGCCCCTAACGTCCCAGACGTCCGAGATGTCCCATATGTCCTATATGTCCCTAATGTCCCAGACGTCCCAGATGTCCCGGATGTCCCTAATGTCCCAGGCGTCCCAGATCTCCCATATGTTCCATATGTCCCTAATGTCCCAGGCGTTCTAAATGTCCCATATGTCCTTAACGTCCCAGACGTCCCAGACGTCCTAGATGTCTTATATGTCCTTAACGTCCCAGACGTCCCAGATGTCCCATATGTCCCTAACGTCCCAGACGTTCCAGATGTCCTTAATGTCCCATATGTCTCGAATGTCCCAGGCGTCCTAGATGTTTCATATGTCCCTAACGTCCCAGACGTCCTAAATGTCTCATATGTCAATAACGTCCCAGACGTCCCAGCTGTCCCTATGTCCCTAACGTCCCAGACGTCCCAGACGTCCTAGATGTTTCATATGTCCCTAACGTCCCAGACGTCCTAGATGTCCTATATGTCCCTAACGTCCCAGACGTCCTAGATGTTTCATATGTCCCTAACGTTCCAGACGTCCTAGATGTCCTATATTTCCCTAACGTCCCAGACGTCCTAGATGTCCTATATGTCCCTAACGTCCCAGACGTCCCAGACGTCCCAGATGTCCCATATGTCCCTAATGTCCCAGGCGTTCTACATGTCCCATATGTCCTTAACTTTCCAGATGTCCCAGACGTCCTAGATGTCCTATATGTTCTTAACGTCCCAGACGTCCCAGATGTTCCATATGTCCCTAACGTCCCAGACGTACCAGATGTCCTTAATGTCCCATATGTCTCAAATGTCCCAGGCGTCCTAGATGTTTCATATGTCCCTAACGTCCCAGACGTCCTAAATGTTCCATATGTCCCTAACGTCAGACGTCCCAGCTGTCCCGTATGTCCCTAACGTCCCAGACATGCCAGACGTCTAAAATGTTTCATATGTCCCTAACGTCCCAGACGTCCCAGACGTCCCATATGTTCCCTATGTCCCAAATTTTCCGAACGTCCTAGATGTTCCATATGTCCATAACTTGCCAGACGTCCTAAATGTCCCATATGCCTCTAACGTCCCAGACGTCCCAGCTGTCCCGTATGTCCCTAACGTCCCAGACGTCCCAGACGTCCTAGATGTCCCATATGTCCCTAACGTCCCAGACGTCCCAGCTGTCCCGTATGTCCCTAAAGTCCCTGACGTCCCAGACGTCCTAAATGTTACATATGTCCCTAACGTCCCAGACGTCCCAGACGTCCCAGATGTCCCATATGTCCCATATGTCTTTAACGTCCCAGACGTCCCAGATGTCCCATATGTTCCATATGTCCCTAATGTCCCAGGCTTCCTAAATGTTCCATTTGTCCCTAACGTCCCAGACGTCCTAAATGTCCCATATGTCCCTAACGTCTCAGACGTCCCAGCTGTCTCGTATGTCCCTAACGTCCCAGACATCCCAGACGGCCTTGATGTCCCATATGTCTTTAACGTCCCAGACGTCCCAGATGTCCCATACGTCCCATATGTCCCTAATGTCCCAGGCTTCCTAAATGTTCTATATGTCCCTAACGTCCCAGACGTCCTAAATGTACCATATGTCCCTAACGTCCCAGACGTCCCAGCTGTCCCGTATGTCCCTAACGTCCCAGACGTCTTAAATGTCCCATGTGTCCCTAACGTCACAGACGTCCTAGCTGTCCCGTATGTCCCTAACGTCCCAGACATCCCAGACGTCCAAGATGTTAAATATGTCCCTAACGTCCCAGATGTCCCAGATGTCCCATATGTCCTATATGTCCCTAATGTCCTAGACGTCCCAGATGTCCCTTATGTCCCTAACGTCCCAGACGTCCCAGATGTCCCATATGCCCCTAACGTCCCAGACGTCCCAGATGTCCCATATGTCCGATATGTCCCAGGCGTCCCAGATGTCCCATATGTCCCATATGTTCCTAATGTCCCAGGCGTCCTAAATGTCCCATATGTCCTTAACGTCCCAGACGTCCAAGACGTCCTAGATGTCCCATATGTCCCTAACGTCCCAGCTGTCCCAGATGTCCCATATGTCCTTAACGTCCCAGACGTCCCAGATGTCCCATATGTCCCATATGTCCCTAATGTCTAAGACGTCCTAGAGGTTCAATATGTTCCTAACGTCCCAGACGTCCCAGATGTCCCATATGTCCCATATGTCCCAGGCGTCCTAAATGTCCCATATGTCCTTAACGTCCCAGACGTCCAAGACGTCCTAGATGTCCCATATGTCCCTAACGTCCCAGACGTCCCAGATGTCCCATATGTCCTTAACGTCCCAGACGTCCCAGATGTTCCATATGTCCCATATGTCCCTAATGTCTAAGACGTCCTAGAGGTTCAAAATGTTCCTAACGTCCCAAACGTCCTAAATGTCCCATATGTCCTTAACGTCCCACACGTCCCAGGTGCCCCGTATGTCCCTAACGTCCCAGGCATCCCAGACGTCCTAGATGTACCATATGTCTCTAACGTCTCAGACGTCCTAGATGTCCTATATGTCCCTAACGTAACAGACGTCCCAGATTTCCCATATGTCCCATATGTCCCTAATGTCCCGGGCGTCCCAGATGTCTCACATGTCCCATATGTCCCTAATGTCCCAGGCGTCCTAAATGTCCTATTTGTTTTTAACGTCTCAGACGTCCCAAACGTCTTAGATGTCCCATATGTCCTTAACGTCGTAGACGTCCCAGATGTCCCATATGTCCCATATGTCCCTAACGTCCCAGACGTCCCAGCTGTCCCGTATGTCCCTAACGTCCCAGACGTCTTAAATGTCCCATATGTCCCTAACGTCCCAGACGTCCTAGCTGTCCCGTATGTCCTTAACGTCCCAGACAGCCCAGACGTCCTAGATGTTAAATATGTCCCTAACGCCCTAGATGTTCCAGATGTCCCATATGTCCTCTATGTCCCTAATGTCCCAGACGTCCCAGATGTCCCATATGTCCCTAACGTCCCAGACGTCCGAGATGTCCCATATGTCCTATATGTCCCTAATGTCCCAGACGTCCCAGATGTCCCATATGTGCCTAACGTCCCAGACATTCCAGACGTCCCAGATGTTAAATATGTCCCTAACATCCTAGATGTCCCAGATGTCCCATTTGTCCTATATGTCCCTAATGTCCCAGACGTCCCAGATGTCCCGGATGTCCCTAATGTCCCAGGCGTCCCAGATCTCCCATATGTCCCATATGTCCCTAATGTCCCAGGCGTCCTAAATGTTCCATATGTCCTTAACGTCCAAGACGTCCCAGACGTCCTAGATGTCCCATATGTCCTTAACGTCCCAGACGTCCTAAATGTCCCATATGTCCCTAACGTCCCAGACTTCCCAGACGTCCCATATGTTCCCTATGTCCCTAATTTTCCGAACGTCCTAGATGTTCCATATGTCCATAACTTGCCAGACGTCCTAAATGCCCCATATGCCTCTAACGTCCCAGACGTCCCAGCTGTCCCGTATGTCCCTAACGTCCCAGACGTCCCAGACGTCCTAGATGTCCCATATGTCCCTAACGTCCCAGACGTCCCAGCTGTCCCGTATGTCCCTAAAGTCCCTGACGTCCCAGACGTCCTAAATTTTCCATATGTCCCTAACGTCCCAGACGTCCTAGATGTCCTATATGTCTCTAACGTCCCAGACGTCCCAGACGTCCCAGATGTCCCATATGTCCCATATGTCCTTAACGTCCCAGACGTCCCAGATGTCCCATATGTTCCATATGTCCCTAATGTCCCAGGCTTCCTAAATGTTCCATTTGTCCCTAAGGTCCCAGACGTCCTAAATGTCCCATATGTCCCTAACGTCTCAGACGTCCCAGCTGTCTCGTATGTCCCTAACGTCCCAGACATCCCAGACGGCCTAGATGTCCCATATGTCTTTAACGTCCCAGACGTCCCAGATGTCCCATACGTCCCATATGTCCCTAATCTCCCAGGCTTCCTAAATGTTCTATATGTCCCTAACGTCCCAGACGTCCTAAATGTCCCATATGTCCCTAACGTCCCAGACGTCCCAGCTGTCCCGTATGTCCCTAACGTCCCAGACGTCTTAAATGTCCCATATGTCCCTAACGTCACAGACGTCCCAGCTGTCCCGTATGTCCTTAACGTCCCAGACATCCCAGACGTCCAAGATGTTAAATATGTCCCTAACGTCCCAGATGTCCCAGATGTTCCATATGTCCTATATGTCCCTAATGTCCTAGACGTCCCAGATGTCCCATATGTCCCTAACGTCCCAGACGTCCCAGATGTCCTATATGCCCCTAACGTCCCAGACGTCCCAGATGTCCCATATGTCCCATATGTCCCAGGCGTCCCAGATGTCCCATATGTCCCATATGTCCCTAATGTCCCAGGCGTCCTAAATGTCCCATATGTCCTTAACGTCCCAGACGTCCAAGACGTCCTAGATGTCCCATATGTCCCTAACGTCCCAGACGTCCCAGATGTCCCATATGTCCCTAACGTCCCAGACGTCCCAGATGTCCCATATGTCCCATATGTCCCTAATGTCTAAGACGTCCTAGATGTTCAATATGTTCCTAACGTCCCAAACGTCCTAAATGTCCCATATGTCCTTAACGTCCCACACGTCCCAGCTGCCCCGTATGTCCCTAACGTCCCAGACATCCCAGACGTCCTAGATGTCCCATATGTCCCGAACGTCTCAGACGTCCTAGATGTCCTATATGTCTCTAACGTAACAGACGTCCCAGATTTCCCATGTGTCCCATATGTCCCTAATGTCCCTAATGTCCCAGACGTCCCAGATGTCCCATATGTCCCTAACGTCCCAGACGTCCCAGATGTCCCATATGCCCCTAACGTCCAAGACGTCCGAGATGTCCCATATGTCCTATATGTCCCTAATGTCCCAGACGTCCCAGATGTCCCGGATGTCCCTAATGTCCCAGGCGTCCCAGATCTCCCATATGTCCCATATGTCCCTAATGTCCCAGGCGTTCTAAATGTCCCATATGTCCTTAACGTCCCAGACGTCCCAGACGTCCTAGATGTCTTATATGTCCTTAACGTCCCAGACGTCCCAGATGTCCCATATGTCCCTAACGTCCCAGACGTTCCAGATGTCCTTAATGTCCCATATGTCTCGAATGTCCCAGGCGTCCTAGATGTTTCATATGTCCCTAACGTCCCAGACGTCCTAAATGTCTCATATGTCAATAACGTCCCAGACGTCCCAGCTGTCCCTATGTCCCTAACGTCCCAGACGTCCCAGACGTCCTAGATGTTTCATATGTCCCTAACGTCCCAGACGTCCTAGATGTCCTATATGTCCCTAACGTCCCAGACGTCCTAGATGTTTCATATGTCCCTAACGTTCCAGACGTCCTAGATGTCCTATATTTCCCTAACGTCCCAGACGTCCTAGATGTCCTATATGTCCCTAACGTCCCAGACGTCCCAGACGTCCCAGATGTCCCATATGTCCCTAATGTCCCAGGCGTTCTACATGTCCCATATGTCCTTAACTTTCCAGATGTCCCAGACGTCCTAGATGTCCTATATGTTCTTAACGTCCCAGACGTCCCAGATGTTCCATATGTCCCTAACGTCCCAGACGTACCAGATGTCCTTAATGTCCCATATGTCTCAAATGTCCCAGGCGTCCTAGATGTTTCATATGTCCCTAACGTCCCAGACGTCCTAAATGTTCCATATGTCCCTAACGTCAGACGTCCCAGCTGTCCCGTATGTCCCTAACGTCCCAGACATGCCAGACGTCTAAAATGTTTCATATGTCCCTAACGACCCAGACTTCCTAGATGTCCTATATGTCCCTAACGTCCCAGACGTCTTAGATGTCCCATATGTCCCTAACGTCCCAGACGTCCTAGATGTCCCATATGTCCTTAACGTCCCAGACGTCATAAATGTCTCATATGTCTTATTTGTACCTCTCTCAACAACAACAACGGAGGAGGAGGAAAAGAGAGAGAATCTCTCTCTTTTCCTCCTCCTCCGTTGTTGTTGTTGAGAGAGCGTTCTAAATGTCCCATATGGCCTTAACGTCCCAGACGTCGTAAATGTCTCATATGTCCTATTTGTCCCTAATGTCTCAGGCGTCCCAGCTGTCCCATATGTCCCATATGTCCCTAATGTCCCAGGCGTTCTAAATGTCCCATATGTCCTTAACTTCCCAGACGTCCCAGACGTCCTAGATGTCCTATATGTCCTTAACGATCCAGACGTCCCAGATGTCCCATATGTCCCTAACGTCCCAGACGTCCCAGATGTCCTTAATGTCCCATATGTCTCAAATGTCCCAGGCGTCCTAGATGTTTCATATGTCCCTAACGTCCCAGACGTCCTATATGTCCCATATGTCCCTAACGTCAGACGTCCCAGCTGTCCCGTATGTCCCTAACGTCCCAGACATGCCAGAAGTCTAAGATGTTTCATATGTCCCTAACGACCCAGACGTCCTAGATGTCCTATATGTCCCTAACGTCCCAGACGTCTTAGATGTCCCATTTGTCCCTAACGTCCCAGACGTCCTAGATGTCCCATATGTCCTTAACGTCCCAGACGTCATAAATGTCTCATATGTCCTATTTGTCCCTAATGTCCCAGGCGTCCTAGATGTTCCATATGTCCCTAACGTCCCAGACGTCCTAAATAATCCATATGTACCTAATGTCCCAGGCGTTCTAAATGTCCCATATGTCCTCAACGTCCCAGACGTCCCAGACGTCCTAGATGTCCAATATGTCCTTAACGTTCTAGACGTCCCAGATGTCCTATATGTCCCTAACGTCCCAGACGTCTCAGATGTCCCATATGTCCCATATGTCCCTAATGTCCCAGGCGTCCCAGATGTCCCATATGTCCCATATGTCCCTAATGTCCCAGGCGTCCTAAATGTCTCATATGTCCTTAACGTCTTAGACGTCCCAGACGTCCTAGATGTCCCATAGGTCCTTAACGTCCCAGACGTCTTAGATGTCTCATATGTCCCTAACGTCCTAGACGTCCCAGATGTCCCATATGTTCCATATGTCTCTAATGTCCCAAGCGTCCTAAATGTCCCATATGCCCCTAACGTCCCAGACGTCCCAGCTGTCCCTTATGTCCCTAACGTCCCAGACGTTCCAGACGTCCTAGATGTTCCACATGTCCCTAACGTCTCAGACGTCCTAGATGTATTATATGTTTCTAACGTCCCAGATGTCCCATATGTCCCATATGTCTCTAATGTCCCAGGCGTCCTAAATGTTTCATATGTCCCTAACGTCCCAGACGTCCTAAATGTCCCATATGTCCCTAACGTTCCAGACGTTCCAGACGTCCTAGATGTTCCACATGTCCCTAACGTCTCAGACGTCCTAGATGTATTATATGTTTCTAACGTCCCAGATGTCCCATATGTCCCATATGTCTCTAATGTCCCAGGCGTCCTAAATGTCTCATATGTCCTTAACGTCCCAGACGTCCCAGACGTCCTAGATGTCCCATAGGTCCTTAACGTCCCAGACGTCTTAGATGTCTCATATGTCCCTAACGTCCTAGACGTCCCAGATGTCCCATATGTTCCATATGTCTCTAATGTCCCAAGCGTCCTAAATGTCCCATATGCCCCTAACGTCCCAGACGTCCCAGCTGTCCCTTATGTCCCTAACGTCCCAGACGTTCCAGACGTCCTAGATGTTCCACATGTTCCTAACGTCTCAGACGTCCTAGATGTATTATATGTTTCTAACGTCCCAGATGTCCCATATGTCCCATATGTCTCTAATGTCCCAGGCTTTCTAAATGTTTCATATGTCCCTAACGTCCCAGACGTCCTAAATGTCCCATATGTCCCTAACGTTCCAGACGTTCCAGACGTCCTAGATGTTCCACATGTCCCTAACGTCTCAGACGTCCTAGATGTATTATATGTTTCTAACGTCCCAGATGTCCCATATGTCCCATATGTCTCTAATGTCCCAGGCGTCCTAAATGTTTCATATGTCCCTAACGTCCCAGACGTCCTAAATGTCCCATATGTCCCTAACGTGCGAGACGTCCCTGCTGTCCCGTATGTCCCTAACGTCCCAGACGTCCCAGGCGTCCTAGATGTCCCATATGTCCCTAACGTCCCAGACGTCCCAGATGTCCCATATGTCCCTAACGTCCCAGACGTCTCAGATGTCCCATATGTCCCATATGTCCCATATGTCCCTAATGTCCCAAGCGTCCCAGATGTTCCATATGTCCCATATATCCCTAATGTCCCCGGCGTCCTAAATGTCCCACATGTCCTTAACGTCCCAGACGTCCCATACGTCCTAGATATCCCATATGTCCCTAACGTCCCAGATGTCCCATATGTCCTTAATGTCCCAGGCGTCCTAGATGTTTCATATGTCCCTAACGTCCCAGACATCCTAAATGTCCTGTATGTCCCTAACGTCCCAGACGTCCCAGCTGTCCCGTATGTCCCTAACGTCCCAGACTTCCCAGACGTCCTAGATGTCCCATATGTCCCTAACGACCCAGACGTCCTAGATGTCCTATATGTCCCTAACGTCCCAGACGTCCCAGACGTCCCAGATGTCCCATATGTCCCATATGTTTCTTATGTCCCAGGCGTCCCAGCTGTCCCATATGTCCCATATGTCCCTAATGTCCCAGGCGTTCTAAATGTCCCATATGTCCTTAACGTCCCAGACGTCCCAGACGTCCTAGATGTCTTATATGTCCTTAACGTCCCAGACGTCCCAGATGTCCCATATGTCCCTAACGTCCCAGACGTCCCAGATGTCCGTAATGTCCCATATGTCTCGAATGTCCCAGGCGTCCTAGATGTTTCATATGTCCCTAACGTCCCAGACGTCCTAAATGTCTCATATGTCAATAACGTCCCAGACGTCCCAGCTGTCCCTATGTCCCTAACGTCCCAGACGTCCCAGACGTCCTAGATGTTTCATATGTCCCTAACGTCCCAGACGTCCTAGATGTCCTATATGTCCCTAACGTCCCAGACGTCCTAGATGTTTCATATGTCCCTAACGTCCCAGACGTCCTAGATGTCCTATATGTCCCTAACGTCCCAGACGTCCTAGATGTCCTATATGTCCCTAACGTCCCAGACGTCCCAGACGTCCCAGATGTCCCATATGTCCCTAATGTCCCAGGCGTTCTACATGTCCCATATGTCCTTAACTTTCCAGATGTCCCAGACGTCCTAGATGTCCTATATGTCCTTAACGTCCCAGACGTCCCAGATGTCCCATATGTCCCTAACGTCCCAGACGTACCAGATGTCCTTAATGTCCCATATGTCTCAAATGTCCCAGGCGTCCTAGATGTTTCATATGTCCCTAACGTCCCAGACGTCCTAAATGTTCCATATGTCCCTAACGTCAGACGTCCCAGCTGTCCCGTATGTCCCTAACGTCCCAGACATGCCAGACGTCTAAAATGTTTCATATGTCCCTAACGACCCAGACTTCCTAGATGTCCTATATGTCCCTAACGTCCCAGACGTCTTAGATGTCCCATATGTCCCTAACGTCCCAGACGTCCTAGATGTCCCATATGTCCTTAACGTCCCAGACGTCATAAATGTCTCATATGTCCTATTTGTCCCTAATGTCCCAGGCGTCCTAGATGTTCCATATGTCCCTAACGTCCCAGACGTCCTAAATAATCCATATTTCCCTAATGTCCCAGGCGTTCTAAATGTCCCATATGTCCTTAACGTCCCAGACGTCATAAATGTCTCATATGTCCTATTTGTCCCTAATGTCTCAGGCGTCCCAGCTGTCCCATATGTCCCATATGTCCCTAACGTCCCAGGCGTTCTAAATGTCCCATATGTCCTTAACGTCCCAGACGTCCCAGATGTCCCATATGTCCCTAACGTCCCAGACGTCCCAGATGTCCTTAATGTCCCATATGTCTCAAATGTCCCAGGCGTCCTAGATGTTTCATATGTCCCTGACGTCCCAGACGTTTTAAATGTTCCATATGTCCCTAACGTCCCAGACGTCCTAGATGTCCTATATGTCTCTAACGTCCCAGACGTCCCAGACGTCCCAGATGTTCCATATGTCCCATATGTCCCTAATGTCCCAGGCTTCCTAAATGTTCTATATGTCCCTAACGTCCCAGACGGCCTAGATGTCCCATATGTCTTTAACGTCCCAGACGTCCCAGATGTCCCATACGTCCCATATGTCCCTAATGTCCCAGGCTTCCTAAATGTTCTATATGTCCCTAACGTCCCAGACGTCCTAAATGTCCCATATGTCCCTAACGTCCCAGACGTCCCAGGTGTCCCGTATGTCCCTAACGTCCCAGACGTCTTAAATGTCCCATATGTCCCTAAAGTCACAGACGTCCCACTTGTCCCGTATGTCCCTAACGTCCCAGACAACCCAGACGTCCAAGATGTTAAATATGTCCCTAACGTCCCAGATGTCCCAGATGTCCCATATGTCCTATATGTCCCTAATGTCCTAGACGTCCCAGATGTCCCATATGTCCCTAACGTCCCAGACGTCCCAGATGTCCCATATGCCCCTAACGTCCCAGACGTCCCAGATGTCCCATATGTCCCATATGTCCCAGGCGTCCCAGATGTCCCATATGTCCCATATGTCCCTAATGTCCCAGGCGTCCTAAATGTCCCATATGTCCTTAACGTCCCAGACGTCCAAGACGTCCTAGATGTCCCATATGTCCCTAACGTCCCAGACGTCCCAGATGTCCCATATGTCCTTAACGTCCCAGACGTCCCAGATGTCCCATATGTCCCATATGTCCCTAATGTCTAAGACGTCCTAGAGGTTCAATATGTTCCTAACGTCCCAAACGTCCTAAATGTCCCATATGTCCTTAACGTCCCACACGTCCCAGGTGCCCCGTATGTCCCTAACGTCCCAGACATCCCAGACGTCCTAGATGTCCCATATGTCCCGAACGTCTCAGACGTCCTAGATGTCCTATATGTCCCTAACGTAACAGACGTCCCAGATTTCCCATATGTCCCATATGTCCCTAATGTCCCGGATGTCCCAGATGTCCCACATGTCCCATATGTCCCTAATGTCCCAGGCGTCCTAAATGTCCTATTTGTTTTTAACGTCTCAGACGTCCCAAACGTCTTAGATGTCCCATATGTCCTTAACGTCGCAGATGTCCCAGATGTCCCATATGTCCCATATGTCCCTAACGTCCCAGACGTCCCAGCTGTCCCGTATGTCCCTAACGTCCCAGACGTCTTAAATGTCCCATATGTCCCTAACGTCCCAGACGTCCTAGCTGTCCCGTATGTCCTTAACGTCCCAGACAGCCCAGACGTCCCAGATGTTAAATATGTCCCTAACGCCCTAGATGTTCCAGATGTCCCATATGTCCTCTATGTCCCTAATGTCCCAGACGTCCCAGATGTCCCATATGTCCCTAACGTCCCAGACGTCCCAGATGTCCCATATGCCCCTAACGTCCCAGACAGCCCAGACGTCCCAGATGTTATATATGTCCCTAACGCCCTAGATGTTCCAGATGTCCCATATGTCCTATATGTCCCTAATGTCCCAGACGTCCCAGATGTCCCATAAGTGCCTAACGTCCCAGACATTCCAGACGTCCCAGATGTTAAATATGTCCCTAACGTCCTAGATGTCCCAGATGTCCCATATGTCCTATATGTCCCTAATGTCCCAGACGTCCCAGATCTCCCATATGTCCCATATGTCCCTAATGTCCCAGGCGTCCTAAATGTTCCATATGTCCTTAACGTCCCAGACGTCCCAGACGTCCTAGATGTCCCATATGTCTTTAACGTCCCAGACGTCCTAAATGTCCCATATGTCCCTAACGTCCCAGACGTCCCAGACGTCCCATATGTTCCCTATGTCCCAAATTTTCCGAACGTCCTAGATGTTCCATATGTCCATAACTTGCCAGACGTCCTAAATGTCCCATATGCCTCTAACGTCCCAGACGTCCCAGCTGTCCCGTATGTCCCTAACGTCCCAGACGTCCCAGACGTCCTAGATGTCCCATATGTCCCTAACGTCCCAGACGTCCCAGCTGTCCCGTATGTCCCTAAAGTCCCTGACGTCCCAGACGTCCTAAATGTTACATATGTCCCTAACGTCCCAGACGTCCCAGACGTCCCAGATGTCCCATATGTCCCATATGTCTTTAACGTCCCAGACGTCCCAGATGTCCCATATGTTCCATATGTCCCTAATGTCCCAGGCTTCCTAAATGTTCCATTTGTCCCTAACGTCCCAGACGTCCTAAATGTCCTATATGTCCCTAACGTCTCAGACGTCCCAGCTGTCTCGTATGTCCCTAACGTCCCAGACATCCCAGACGGCCTTGATGTCCCATATGTCTTTAACGTCCCAGACGTCCCAGATGTCCCATACGTCCCATATGTCCCTAATGTCCCAGGCTTCCTAAATGTTCTATATGTCCCTAACGTCCCAGACGTCCTAAATGTACCATATGTCCCTAACGTCCCAGACGTCCCAGCTGTCCCGTATGTCCCTAACGTCCCAGACGTCTTAAATGTCCCATATGTCCCTACAGTCACAGACGTCCCAGCTGTCCCGTATGTCCCTAACGTCCCAGACATCCCAAACGTCCAAGATGTTAAATATGTCCCTAACGTCCCAGATGTCCCAGATGTCCCATATGTCCTATATGTCCCTAATGTCCTAGACGTCCCAGATGTCCCTTATGTCCCTAACGTCCCAGACGTCCCAGATGTCCCATATGCCCCTAACGTCCCAGACGTCCCAGATGTCCCATATGTCCCATATGTCCCAGGCGTCCCAGATGTCCCATATGTCCCATATGTTCCTAATGTCCCAGGCGTCCTAAATGTCCCATATGTCCTTAACGTCCCAGACGTCCAAGACGTCCTAGATGTCCCATATGTCCCTAACGTCCCAGCTGTCCCAGATGTCCCATATGTCCTTAACGTCCCAGACGTCCCAGATGTCCCATATGTCCCTAATGTCTAAGACGTCCTAGAGGTTCAATATGTTCCTAACGTCCCAGACGTCCCAGATGTCCCATATGTCCCATATGTCCCAGGCGTCCCAGATGTCCCATATGTCCATAATGTCCCAGGCGTCCTAAATGTCCCATATGTCCTTAACGTCCCAGACGTCCAAGACGTCCCAGATGTCCCATATGTCCTTAACGTCCCAGACGTTCCAGATGTTCCATATGTCCCATATGTCCCTAATGTCTAAGACGTCCTAGAGGTTCAAAATGTTCCTAACGTCCCAAACGTCCTAAATGTCCCATAAACCTTAACGTCCCACACGTCCCAGCTGCCCCGTATGTCCCTAACGTCCCAGACATCCCAGACGTCCTAGATGTACCATATGTCCCGAACGTCTCAGACGTCCTAGATGTCCTATATGTCCCTAACGTAACAGACGTCCCAGATTTCCCATATGTCCCATATGTCCCTAATGTCCCGGGCGTCCCAGATGTCTCACATGTCCCATATGTCCCTAATGTCCCAGGCGTCCTAAATGTCCTATTTGTTTTTAACGTCTCAGACGTCCCAAACGTCTTAGATGTCCCATATGTCCTTAACGTCGTAGACGTCCCAGATGTCCCATATGTCCCATATGTCCCTAACGTCCCAGACGTCCCAGCTGTCCCGTATGTCCCTAACGTCCCAGACGTCTTAAATGTCCCATATGTCCCTAACGTCCCAGACGTCCTAGCTGTCCCGTATGTCCTTAACGTCCCAGACAGCCCAGACGTCCCAGATGTTAAATATGTCCCTAACGCCCTAGATGTTCCAGATGTCCCATATGTCCTCTATGTCCCTAATGTCCCAGACGTCCCAGATGTCCCATATGTCCCTAACGTCCCAGACGTCCCAGATGTCCCATATGCCCCTAACGTCCCAGACGTCCGAGATGTCCCATATGTCCTATATGTCCCTAATGTCCCAGACGTCCCAGATGTCCCATATGTGCCTAACGTCCCAGACATTCCAGACGTCCCAGATGTTAAATATGTCCCTAACATCCTAGATGTCCCAGATGTCCCATTTGTCCTATATGTCCCTAATGTCCCAGACGTCCCAGATGTCCCGGATGTCCCTAATGTCCCAGGCGTCCCAGATCTCTTATATGTCCCATATGTCCCTAATGTCCCAGGCGTCCTAAATGTTCCATATGTCCTTAACGTCCCAGACGTCCCAGACGTCCTAGATGTCCCATATGTCCTTAACGTCCCAGACGTCCTAAATGTCCCATATGTCCCTAACGTCCCAGACTTCCCAGACGTCCCATATGTTCCCTATGTCCCTAATTTTCCGAACGTCCTAGATGTTCCATATGTCCATAACTTGCCAGACGTCCTAAATGTCCCATATGCCTCTAACGTCCCAGACGTCCCAGCTGTCCCGTATGTCCCTAACGTCCCAGACGTCCCAGACGTCCTAGATGTCCCATATGTCCCTAACGTCCCAGACGTCCCAGCTGTCCCGTATGTCCCTAAAGTCCCTGACGTCCCAGACGTCCTAAATGTTCCATATGTCCCTAACGTCCCAGACGTCCTAGATGTCCTATATGTCTCTAACGTCCCAGACGTCCCAGACGTCCCAGATGTCCCATATGTCCCATATGTCCTTAACGTCCCAGACGTCCCAGATGTCCCATATGTTCCATATGTCCCTAATGTCCCAGGCTTCCTAAATGTTCCATTTGTCCCTAAGGTTGCAGACGTCCTAAATGTCCCATATGTCCCTAACGTCTCAGACGTCCCAGCTGTCTCGTATGCCCCTAACGTCCCAGACATCCCAGACGGCCTAGATGTCCCATATGTCTTTAACGTCCCAGACGTCCCAGATGTCCCATACGTCCCATATGTCCCTAATCTCCCAGGCTTCCTAAATGTTCTATATGTCCCTAACGTCCCAGACGTCCTAAATGTCCCATATGTCCCTAACGTCCCAGACGTCCCAGCTGTCCCGTATGTCCCTAACGTCCCAGACATCCCAGACGTCCAAGATGTTAAATATGTCCCTAACGTCCCAGATGTCCCAGATGTTCCATATGTCCTATATGTCCCTAATGTCCTAGACGTCCCAGATGTCCCATATGTCCCTAACGTCCCAGACGTCCCAGATGTCCTATATGCCCCTAACGTCCCAGACGTCCCAGATGTCCCATACGTCCCATATGTCCCTAATCTCCCAGGCTTCCTAAATGTTCTATATGTCCCTAACGTCCCAGACGTCCTAAATGTCCCATATGTCCCTAACGTCACAGACGTCCCAGCTGTCCCGTATGTCCCTAACGTCCCAGACATCCCAGACGTCCAAGATGTTAAATATGTCCCTAACGTCCCAGATGTCCCAGATGTTCCATATGTCCTATATGTCCCTAATGTCCTAGACGTCCCAGATGTCCCATATGTCCCTAACGTCCCAGACGTCCCAGATGTCCTATATGCCCCTAACGTCCCAGACGTCCCAGATGTCCCATATGTCCCATATGTCCCAGGCGTCCCAGATGTCCCATATGTCCCATATGTCCCTAATGTCCCAGGCGTCCTAAATGTCCCATATGTCCTTAACGTCCCAGACGTCCAAGACGTCCTAGATGTCCCATATGTCCCTAACGTCCCAGACGTCCCAGATGTCCCATATGTCCCTAACGTCCCAGACGTCCCAGATGTCCCATATGTCCCATATGTCCCTAATGTCTAAGACGTCCTAGATGTTCAATATGTTCCTAACGTCCCAAACGTCCTAAATGTCCCATATGTCCTTAACGTCCCACACGTCCCAGCTGCCCCGTATGTCCCTAACGTCCCAGACATCCCAGACGTCCTAGATGTCCCATATGTCCCGAACGTCTCAGACGTCCTAGATGTCCTATATGTCTCTAACGTAACAGACGTCCCAGATTTCCCATGTGTCCCATATGTCCCTAATGTCCCTAATGTCCCAGACGTCCCAGATGTCCCATATGTCCCTAACGTCCCAGACGTCCCAGATGTCCCATATGCCCCTAACGTCCCAGACGTCCGAGATGTCCCATATGTCCTATATGTTTCTAATGTCCCAGACGTCCCAGATGTCCCGGATGTCCCTAATGTCCCAGGCGTCCCAGATCTCCCATATGTCCCATATGTCCCTAATGTCCCAGGCGTTCTAAATGTCCCATATGTCCTTAACGTCCCATTCGTCCCAGACGTCCTAGATGTCTTATATGTCCTTAACGTCCCAGACGTCCCAGATGTCCCATATGTCCCTAACGTCCCAGACGTTCCAGATGTCCTTAATGTCCCATATGTCTCGAATGTCCCAGGCGTCCTAGATGTTTCATATGTCCCTAACGTCCCAGACGTCCTAAATGTCTCATATGTCAATAACGTCCCAGACGTCCCAGCTGTCCCTATGTCCCTAACGTCCCAGACGTCCCAGACGTCCTAGATGTTTCATATGTCCCTAACGTCCCAGACGTCCTAGATGTCCTATATGTCCCTAACGTCCCAGACGTCTTAGATGTTTCATATGTCCCTAACGTCCCAGACGTCCTAAATGTCTCATATGTCAATAACGTCCCAGACGTCCCAGCTGTCCCTATGTCCCTAACGTCCCAGACGTCCCAGACGTCCTAGATGTTTCATATGTCCCTAACGTCCCAGACGTCCTAGATGTCCTATATGTCCCTAACGTCCCAGACGTCTTAGATGTTTCATATGTCCCTAACGTTCCAGACGTCCCAGCTGTCCCTATGTCCCTAACGTCCCAGACGTCCCAGACGTCCTAGATGTTTCATATGTCCCTAACGTCCCAGACGTCCTAGATGTCCTATATGTCCCTAACGTCCCAGACGTCTTAGATGTTTCATATGTCCCTAACGTCCCAGACGTCCTAAATGTCTCATATGTCAATAACGTCCCAGACGTCCCAGCTGTCCCTATGTCCCTAACGTCCCAGACGTCCCAGACGTCCTAGATGTTTCATATGTCTTTAACGTCCCAGACGTCCTAAATGTCCCATATGTCCCTAACGTCCCAGACGTCCCAGACGTCCCATATGTTCCCTATGTCCCAAATTTTCCGAACGTCCTAGATGTTCCATATGTCCATAACTTGCCAGACGTCCTAAATGTCCCATATGCCTCTAACGTCCCAGACGTCCCAGCTGTCCCGTATGTCCCTAACGTCCCAGACGTCCCAGACGTCCTAGATGTCCCATATGTCCCTAACGTCCCAGACGTCCCAGCTGTCCCGTATGTCCCTAAAGTCCCTGACGTCCCAGACGTCCTAAATGTTACATATGTCCCTAACGTCCCAGACGTCCCAGACGTCCCAGATGTCCCATATGTCCCATATGTCTTTAACGTCCCAGACGTCCCAGATGTCCCATATGTTCCATATGTCCCTAATGTCCCAGGCTTCCTAAATGTTCCATTTGTCCCTAACGTCCCAGACGTCCTAAATGTCCTATATGTCCCTAACGTCTCAGACGTCCCAGCTGTCTCGTATGTCCCTAACGTCCCAGACATCCCAGACGGCCTTGATGTCCCATATGTCTTTAACGTCCCAGACGTCCCAGATGTCCCATACGTCCCATATGTCCCTAATGTCCCAGGCTTCCTAAATGTTCTATATGTCCCTAACGTCCCAGACGTCCTAAATGTACCATATGTCCCTAACGTCCCAGACGTCCCAGCTGTCCCGTATGTCCCTAACGTCCCAGACGTCTTAAATGTCCCATATGTCCCTACAGTCACAGACGTCCCAGCTGTCCCGTATGTCCCTAACGTCCCAGACATCCCAAACGTCCAAGATGTTAAATATGTCCCTAACGTCCCAGATGTCCCAGATGTCCCATATGTCCTATATGTCCCTAATGTCCTAGACGTCCCAGATGTCCCTTATGTCCCTAACGTCCCAGACGTCCCAGATGTCCCATATGCCCCTAACGTCCCAGACGTCCCAGATGTCCCATATGTCCCATATGTCCCAGGCGTCCCAGATGTCCCATATGTCCCATATGTTCCTAATGTCCCAGGCGTCCTAAATGTCCCATATGTCCTTAACGTCCCAGACGTCCAAGACGTCCTAGATGTCCCATATGTCCCTAACGTCCCAGCTGTCCCAGATGTCCCATATGTCCTTAACGTCCCAGACGTCCCAGATGTCCCATATGTCCCTAATGTCTAAGACGTCCTAGAGGTTCAATATGTTCCTAACGTCCCAGACGTCCCAGATGTCCCATATGTCCCATATGTCCCAGGCGTCCCAGATGTCCCATATGTCCATAATGTCCCAGGCGTCCTAAATGTCCCATATGTCCTTAACGTCCCAGACGTCCAAGACGTCCCAGATGTCCCATATGTCCTTAACGTCCCAGACGTCCCAGATGTTCCATATGTCCCATATGTCCCTAATGTCTAAGACGTCCTAGAGGTTCAAAATGTTCCTAACGTCCCAAACGTCCTAAATGTCCCATAAACCTTAACGTCCCACACGTCCCAGCTGCCCCGTATGTCCCTAACGTCCCAGACATCCCAGACGTCCTAGATGTACCATATGTCCCGAACGTCTCAGACGTCCTAGATGTCCTATATGTCCCTAACGTAACAGACGTCCCAGATTTCCCATATGTCCCATATGTCCCTAATGTCCCGGGCGTCCCAGATGTCTCACATGTCCCATATGTCCCTAATGTCCCAGGCGTCCTAAATGTCCTATTTGTTTTTAACGTCTCAGACGTCCCAAACGTCTTAGATGTCCCATATGTCCTTAACGTCGTAGACGTCCCAGATGTCCCATATGTCCCATATGTCCCTAACGTCCCAGACGTCCCAGCTGTCCCGTATGTCCCTAACGTCCCAGACGTCTTAAATGTCCCATATGTCCCTAACGTCCCAGACGTCCTAGCTGTCCCGTATGTCCTTAACGTCCCAGACAGCCCAGACGTCCCAGATGTTAAATATGTCCCTAACGCCCTAGATGTTCCAGATGTCCCATATGTCCTCTATGTCCCTAATGTCCCAGACGTCCCAGATGTCCCATATGTCCCTAACGTCCCAGACGTCCCAGATGTCCCATATGCCCCTAACGTCCCAGACGTCCGAGATGTCCCATATGTCCTATATGTCCCTAATGTCCCAGACGTCCCAGATGTCCCATATGTGCCTAACGTCCCAGACATTCCAGACGTCCCAGATGTTAAATATGTCCCTAACATCCTAGATGTCCCAGATGTCCCATTTGTCCTATATGTCCCTAATGTCCCAGACGTCCCAGATGTCCCGGATGTCCCTAATGTCCCAGGCGTCCCAGATCTCTTATATGTCCCATATGTCCCTAATGTCCCAGGCGTCCTAAATGTTCCATATGTCCTTAACGTCCCAGACGTCCCAGACGTCCTAGATGTTCCATATGTCCATAACTTGCCAGACGTCCTAAATGTCCCATATGCCTCTAACGTCCCAGACGTCCCAGCTGTCCCGTATGTCCCTAACGTCCCAGACGTCCCAGACGTCCTAGATGTCCCATATGTCCCTAACGTCCCAGACGTCCCAGCTGTCCCGTATGTCCCTAAAGTCCCTGACGTCCCAGACGTCCTAAATGTTCCATATGTCCCTAACGTCCCAGACGTCCTAGATGTCCTATATGTCTCTAACGTCCCAGACGTCCCAGACGTCCCAGATGTCCCATATGTCCCATATGTCCTTAACGTCCCAGACGTCCCAGATGTCCCATATGTTCCATATGTCCCTAATGTCCCAGGCTTCCTAAATGTTCCATTTGTCCCTAAGGTTGCAGACGTCCTAAATGTCCCATATGTCCCTAACGTCTCAGACGTCCCAGCTGTCTCGTATGCCCCTAACGTCCCAGACATCCCAGACGGCCTAGATGTCCCATATGTCTTTAACGTCCCAGACGTCCCAGATGTCCCATACGTCCCATATGTCCCTAATCTCCCAGGCTTCCTAAATGTTCTATATGTCCCTAACGTCCCAGACGTCCTAAATGTCCCATATGTCCCTAACGTCCCAGACGTCCCAGCTGTCCCGTATGTCCCTAACGTCCCAGACATCCCAGACGTCCAAGATGTTAAATATGTCCCTAACGTCCCAGATGTCCCAGATGTTCCATATGTCCTATATGTCCCTAATGTCCTAGACGTCCCAGATGTCCCATATGTCCCTAACGTCCCAGACGTCCCAGATGTCCTATATGCCCCTAACGTCCCAGACGTCCCAGATGTCCCATACGTCCCATATGTCCCTAATCTCCCAGGCTTCCTAAATGTTCTATATGTCCCTAACGTCCCAGACGTCCTAAATGTCCCATATGTCCCTAACGTCACAGACGTCCCAGCTGTCCCGTATGTCCCTAACGTCCCAGACATCCCAGACGTCCAAGATGTTAAATATGTCCCTAACGTCCCAGATGTCCCAGATGTTCCATATGTCCTATATGTCCCTAATGTCCTAGACGTCCCAGATGTCCCATATGTCCCTAACGTCCCAGACGTCCCAGATGTCCTATATGCCCCTAACGTCCCAGACGTCCCAGATGTCCCATATGTCCCATATGTCCCAGGCGTCCCAGATGTCCCATATGTCCCATATGTCCCTAATGTCCCAGGCGTCCTAAATGTCCCATATGTCCTTAACGTCCCAGACGTCCAAGACGTCCTAGATGTCCCATATGTCCCTAACGTCCCAGACGTCCCAGATGTCCCATATGTCCCTAACGTCCCAGACGTCCCAGATGTCCCATATGTCCCATATGTCCCTAATGTCTAAGACGTCCTAGATGTTCAATATGTTCCTAACGTCCCAAACGTCCTAAATGTCCCATATGTCCTTAACGTCCCACACGTCCCAGCTGCCCCGTATGTCCCTAACGTCCCAGACATCCCAGACGTCCTAGATGTCCCATATGTCCCGAACGTCTCAGACGTCCTAGATGTCCTATATGTCTCTAACGTAACAGACGTCCCAGATTTCCCATGTGTCCCATATGTCCCTAATGTCCCTAATGTCCCAGACGTCCCAGATGTCCCATATGTCCCTAACGTCCCAGACGTCCCAGATGTCCCATATGCCCCTAACGTCCCAGACGTCCGAGATGTCCCATATGTCCTATATGTTTCTAATGTCCCAGACGTCCCAGATGTCCCGGATGTCCCTAATGTCCCAGGCGTCCCAGATCTCCCATATGTCCCATATGTCCCTAATGTCCCAGGCGTTCTAAATGTCCCATATGTCCTTAACGTCCCATTCGTCCCAGACGTCCTAGATGTCTTATATGTCCTTAACGTCCCAGACGTCCCAGATGTCCCATATGTCCCTAACGTCCCAGACGTTCCAGATGTCCTTAATGTCCCATATGTCTCGAATGTCCCAGGCGTCCTAGATGTTTCATATGTCCCTAACGTCCCAGACGTCCTAAATGTCTCATATGTCAATAACGTCCCAGACGTCCCAGCTGTCCCTATGTCCCTAACGTCCCAGACGTCCCAGACGTCCTAGATGTTTCATATGTCCCTAACGTCCCAGACGTCCTAGATGTCCTATATGTCCCTAACGTCCCAGACGTCTTAGATGTTTCATATGTCCCTAACGTTCCAGACGTCCTAGATGTCCTATATTTCCCTAACGTCCCAGACGTCCTAGATGTCCTATATGTCCCTAACGTCCCAGACGTCCCAGACGTCCCAGATGTCCCATATGTCCCTAATGTCCCAGGCATTCTACATGTCCCATATGTCCTTAACTTTCCAGATGTCCCAGACGTCCTAGATGTCCTATATGTTCTTAACGTCCCAGACGTCCCAGATGTCCCATATGTCCCTAACGTCCCAGACGTACCAGATGTCCTTAATGTCCCATATGTCTCAAATGTCCCAGGCGTCCTAGATGTTTCATATGTCCCTAACGTCCCAGACGTCCTAAATGTTCCATATGTCCCTAACGTCAGACGTCCCAGCTGTCCCGTATGTCCCTAACGTCCCAGACATGCCAGACGTCTAAAATGTTTCATATGTCCCTAACGACCCAGACTTCCTAGATGTCCTATATGTCCCTAACGTCCCAGACGTCTTAGATGTCCCATATGTCCCTAACGTCCCAGACGTCCTAGATGTCCCATATGTCCTTAACGTCCCAGACGTCATAAATGTCTCATATGTCTTATTTGTCCCTAATGTCCCAGGCGTCCTAGATTTTCCATATGTCCCTAACGTCCCAGACGTCCTAAATAATCCATATTTCCCTAATGTCCCAGGCGTTCTAAATGTCCCATATGTCCTTAACGTCCCAGACGTCGTAAATGTCTCATATGTCCTATTTGTCCCTAATGTCTCAGGCGTCCCAGCTGTCCCATATGTCCCATATGTCCCTAATGTCCCAGGCGTTCTAAATGTCCCATATGTCCTTAACTTCCCAGACGTCCCAGACGTCCTAGATGTCCTATATGTCCTTAACGTTCCAGACGTCCCAGATGTCCCATATGTCCCTAACGTCCCAGACGTCCCAGATGTCCTTAATGTCCCATATGTCTCAAATGTCCCAGGCGTCCTAGATGTTTCATATGTCCCTAACGTCCCAGACGTCCTATATGTCCCATATGTCCCTAACGTCAGACGTCCCAGCTGTCCCGTATGTCCCTAACGTCCCAGACATGCCAGAAGTCTAAGATGTTTCATATGTCCCTAACGACCCAGACGTCCTAGATGTCCTATATGTCCCTAACGTCCCAGACGTCTTAGATGTCCCATATGTCCCTAACGTCCCAGACGTCCTAGATGTCCCATATGTCCTTAACGTCCCAGACGTCATAAATGTCTCATATGTCCTATTTGTCCCTAATGTCCCAGGCGTCCTAGATGTTCCATATGTCCCTAACGTCCCAGACGTCCTAAATAATCCATATGTACCTAATGTCCCAGGCGTTCTAAATGTCCCATATGTCCTCAACGTCCCAGACGTCCCAGACGTCCTAGATGTCCCATATGTCCTTAACGTTCCAGACGTCCCAGATGTCCTATATGTCCCTAACGTCCCAGACGTCTCAGATGTCCCATATGTCCCATATGTCCCTAATGTCCCAGGCGTCCCAGATGTCCCATATGTCCCATATGTCCCTAATGTCCCAGGCGTCCTAAATGTCTCATATGTCCTTAACGTCCCAGACGTCCCAGACGTCCTAGATGTCCCATAGGTCCTTAACGTCCCAGACGTCTTAGATGTCTCATATGTCCCTAACGTCCTAGACGTCCCAGATGTCCCATATGTTCCATATGTCTCTAATGTCCCAAGCGTCCTAAATGTCCCATATGCCCCTAACGTCCCAGACGTCCCAGCTGTCCCTTATGTCCCTAACGTCCCAGACGTTCCAGACGTCCTAGATGTTCCACATGTCCCTAACGTCTCAGACGTCCTAGATGTATTATATGTTTCTAACGTCCCAGATGTCCCATATGTCCCATATGTCTCTAATGTCCCAGGCGTCCTAAATGTTTCATATGTCCCTAACGTCCCAGACGTCCTAAATGTCCCATATGTCCCTAACGTTCCAGACGTTCCAGACGTCCTAGATGTTCCACATGTCCCTAACGTCTCAGACGTCCTAGATGTATTATATGTTTCTAACGTCCCAGATGTCCCATATGTCCCATATGTCTCTAATGTCCCAGGCGTCCTAAATGTCTCATATGTCCTTAACGTCCCAGACGTCCCAGACGTCCTAGATGTCCCATAGGTCCTTAACGTCCCAGACGTCTTAGATGTCTCATATGTCCCTAACGTCCTAGACGTCCCAGATGTCCCATATGTTCCATATGTCTCTAATGTCCCAAGCGTCCTAAATGTCCCATATGCCCCTAACGTCCCAGACGTCCCAGCTGTCCCTTATGTCCCTAACGTCCCAGACGTTCCAGACGTCCTAGATGTTCCACATGTCCCTAACGTCTCAGACGTCCTAGATGTATTATATGTTTCTAACGTCCCAGATGTCCCATATGTCCCATATGTCTCTAATGTCCCAGGCTTTCTAAATGTTTCATATGTCCCTAACGTCCCAGACGTCCTAAATGTCCCATATGTCCCTAACGTTCCAGACGTTCCAGACGTCCTAGATGTTCCACATGTCCCTAACGTCTCAGACGTCCTAGATGTATTATATGTTTCTAACGTCCCAGATGTCCCATATGTCCCATATGTCTCTAATGTCCCAGGCGTCCTAAATGTTTCATATGTCCCTAACGTCCCAGACGTCCTAAATGTCCCATATGTCCCTAACGTGCGAGACGTCCCTGCTGTCCCGTATGTCCCTAACGTCCCAGACGTCCCAGACGTCCTAGATGTCCCATATGTCCCTAACGTCCCAGACGTCCCAGATGTCCCATATGTCCCTAACGTCCCAGACGTCTCAGATGTCCCATATGTCCCATATGTCCCATATGTCCCTAATGTCCCAAGCGTCCCAGATGTTCCATATGTCCCATATATCCCTAATGTCCCCGGCGTCCTAAATGTCCCACATGTCCTTAACGTCCCAGACGTCCCATACGTCCTAGATATCCCATATGTCCCTAACGTCCCAGACGTCTCAGATGTCCCATATGTCCCATATGTCCCATATGTCCCTAATGTCCCAAGCGTCCCAGATGTTCCATATGTCCCTAACGTCCCAGACGTCCCAGACGTCCTAGATGTCCCATATGTCCCTAACGTCCCAGACGTCCCAGATGTCCCATATGTCCCTAACGTCCCAGACGTCTCAGATGTCCCATATGTCCCATATGTCCCATATGTCCCTAATGTCCCAAGCGTCCCAGATGTTCCATATGTCCCATATATCCCTAATGTCCCCGGCGTCCTAAATGTCCCACATGTCCTTAACGTCCCAGACGTCCCATACGTCCTAGATATCCCATATGTCCCTAACGTCCCAGATGTCCCATATGTCCTTAATGTCCCAGGCGTCCTAGATGTTTCATATGTCCCTAACGTCCCAGACATCCTAAATGTCCTGTATGTCCCTAACGTCCCAGACGTCCCAGCTGTCCCGTATGTCCCTAACGTCCCAGACTTCCCAGACGTCCTAGATGTCCCATATGTCCCTAACGACCCAGACGTCCTAGATGTCCTATATGTCCCTAACGTCCCAGACGTCCCAGACGTCCCAGATGTCCCATATGTCCCATATGTCCCTTATGTCCCAGGCGTCCCAGCTGTCCCATATGTCCCATATGTCCCTAATGTCCCAGGCGTTCTAAATGTCCCATATGTCCTTAACGTCCCAGACGTCCCAGACGTCCTAGATGTCTTATATGTCCTTAACGTCCCAGACGTCCCAGATGTCCCATATGTCCCTAACGTCCCAGACGTCCCAGATGTCCTTAATGTCCCATATGTCTCGAATGTCCCAGGCGTCCTAGATGTTTCATATGTCCCTAACGTCCCAGACGTCCTAAATGTCTCATATGTCAATAACGTCCCAGACGTCCCAGCTGTCCCTATGTCCCTAACGTCCCAGACGTCCCAGACGTCCTAGATGTTTCATATGTCCCTAACGTCCCAGACGTCCTAGATGTCCTATATGTCCCTAACGTCCCAGACGTCCTAGATGTTTCATATGTCCCTAACGTCCCAGACGTCCTAGATGTCCTATATGTCCCTAACGTCCCAGACGTCCTAGATGTCCTATATGTCCCTAACGTCCCAGACGTCCCAGACGTCCCAGATGTCCCATATGTCCCTAATGTCCCAGGCGTTCTACATGTCCCATATGTCCTTAACTTTCCAGATGTCCCAGACGTCCTAGATGTCCTATATGTCCTTAACGTCCCAGACGTCCCAGATGTCCCATATGTCCCTAACGTCCCAGACGTACCAGATGTCCTTAATGTCCCATATGTCTCAAATGTCCCAGGCGTCCTAGATGTTTCATATGTCCCTAACGTCCCAGACGTCCTAAATGTTCCATATGTCCCTAACGTCAGACGTCCCAGCTGTCCCGTATGTCCCTAACGTCCCAGACATGCCAGACGTCTAAAATGTTTCATATGTCCCTAACGACCCAGACTTCCTAGATGTCCTATATGTCCCTAACGTCCCAGACGTCTTAGATGTCCCATATGTCCCTAACGTCCCAGACGTCCTAGATGTCCCATATGTCCTTAACGTCCCAGACGTCATAAATGTCTCATATGTCCTATTTGTCCCTAATGTCCCAGGCGTCCTAGATGTTCCATATGTCCCTAACGTCCCAGACGTCCTAAATAATCCATATTTCCCTAATGTCCCAGGCGTTCTAAATGTCCCATATGTCCTTAACGTCCCAGACGTCATAAATGTCTCATATGTCCTATTTGTCCCTAATGTCTCAGGCGTCCCAGCTGTCCCATATGTCCCATATGTCCCTAACGTCCCAGGCGTTCTAAATGTCCCATATGTCCTTAACGTCCCAGACGTCCCAGATGTCCCATATGTCCCTAACGTCCCAGACGTCACAGATGTCCTTAATGTCCCATATGTCTCAAATGTCCCAGGCGTCCTAGATGTTTCATATGTCCCTAACGTCCCAGACGTCCTAAATGTCCCATATGTCCCTAACGTCAGACGTCCCAGCTGTCCCTTATGTCCCTAACGTCCCAGACATGCCAGACGTCTAAGATGTTTCATATGTCCCTAACGACCCAGACGTCCTAGATGTCCTATATGTTCCTAACGTCCCAGACGTCTTAGATGTCCCATATGTCCCTAACGTCCCAGACGTCCTAGATGTCCCATATGTCCTTAACGTCCCAGACGTCATAAATGTCTCATATGTCCTATTTGTCCCTAATGTCCCAGGCGTCCTAGATGTTCCATATGTCCCTAACGTCCCAGACGTCCTAAATAATCCATATGTCCCTAACGTCCCAGACGTCCTAGACGTCCCATATGTCCTTAACGTCCCAGACGTCATAAATGTCTCATATGTCCTATTTGTCCCTAATGTCCCAGGCGTTCTAAATGTCCCATATGTCCTCAACGTCCCAGACGTCCCAGACGTCCTAGATGTCCCATATGTCCTTAACGTTCCAGACGTCCCAGATGTCCTATATGTCCCTAACGTCCCAGACGTCTCAGATGTCCCATATGTCCCATATGTCCCTAATGTCCCAGGCGTCCCAGATGTCCCATATGTCCCATATGTCCCTAATGTCCCAGGCGTCCTAAATGTCTCATATGTCCTTAACGTCCCAGACGTCCCAGACGTCCTAGATGTCCCATAGGTCCTTAACGTCCCAGACGTCTTAGATGTCTCATATGTCCCTAACGTCCTAGACGTCCCAGATGTCCCATATGTTCCATATGTCCCTAATGTCCCAAGCGTCCTAAATGTCCCATATGCCCCTAACGTCCCAGACGTCCCAGCTGTCCCTTATGTCCCTAACGTCCCAGACGTCCCAGACGTCCTAAATGTCCCATATGTCCCTAACGTCTTAGACGTCCCAGCTGTCCCGTATGTCCCTAACGTCCCAGACGTCCCAGACGTCTTAGATGTCCCATACGTTCCTAACGTCCCAGACGTCCTAGATGTCCCATATGTCCTTAACGTCCCAGACGTCTTAGATGTCTCATATGTCCCTAACGTCCCAGACGTTCCAGATGTCCCATATGTTCCATATGTCCCTAATGTCCCAAGCGTCCTAAATTTCCCATATGCCCCTAACGTCCCAGACGTCCCAGGTGTCCCGTATGTCCCTAACGTCCCAGACGTCCCAGACGTCCTAAATGTCCCATATGTCTCAAATGTCCCAGGCGTCCTAGATGTTTCATATGTCCCTAACGTCCCAGACGTCCTAAATGTCCCATATGTCCTTAACTTCCCAGACGTCCCAGACGTCCTAGATGTCCTATATGTCCTTAACGTCCCAGACGTCCCAGATGTCCCAGACGTCTTAGATGTCCCATACGTTCCTAACGTCCCAGACGTCCTAGATGTCCTGTATGTCCCTAACGTCTTAGACGTCCCAAACGTCCCAGATGTCCCATATGTCCCTAATGTTCCAGGCGTCCCAGATGTCCCATACGTCCCATATGTCCCTAATGTTCCAGGCTTTCTAAATGTTCTATATGTCCCTAACGTCTCAGACGTCCTAAATGTCCCATATGTCCCTAACGTCCCAGACGTCCTAGCTGTCCCGTATGTCCTTAACGTCCCAGACATCCCAGACGGCCTAGATGTCCCATATGTCCCTAACGTCCCAGACGTCCCAGATGTCCCATACGTCCCATATGTCCCTAATGTCCCAGGCTTTCTAAATGTTTCATATGTCCCTAACGTCCCAGACGTCCTAAATGTCCCATATGTCCCTAACGTTCCAGACGTTCCAGACGTCCTAGATGTTCCACATGTCCCTAACGTCTCAGACGTCCTAGATGTATTATATGTTTCTAACGTCCCAGATGTCCCATATGTCCCATATGTCTCTAATGTCTCAGGCGTCCTAAATGTTTCATATGTCCCTAACGTCCCAGACGTCCTAAATGTCCCATATGTCCCTAACGTGCGAGACGTCCCTGCTGTCCCGTATGTCCCTAACGTCCCAGACGTCCCAGGCGTCCTAGATGTCCCATATGTCCCTAACGTCCCAGACGTCCCAGATGTCCCATATGTCCCTAACGTCCCAGACGTCTCAGATGTCCCATATGTCCCATATGTCCCATATGTCCCTAATGTCCCAAGCGTCCCAGATGTTCCATATGTCCCATATATCCCTAATGTCCCCGGCGTCCTAAATGTCCCACATGTCCTTAACGTCCCAGACGTCCCATACGTCCTAGATATCCCATATGTCCCTAACGTCCCAGATGTCCCATATGTCCTTAATGTCCCAGGCGTCCTAGATGTTTCATATGTCCCTAACGTCCCAGACATCCTAAATGTCCTGTATGTCCCTAACGTCCCAGACGTCCCAGCTGTCCCGTATGTCCCTAACGTCCCAGACTCCCCAGACGTCCTAGATGTCCCATATGTCCCTAACGACCCAGACGTCCTAGATGTCCTATATGTCCCTAACGTCCCAGACGTCCCAGACGTCCCAGATGTCCCATATGTCCCATATGTCCCTTATGTCCCAGGCGTCCCAGCTGTCCCATATGTCCCATATGTCCCTAATGTCCCAGGCGTTCTAAATGTCCCATATGTCCTTAACGTCCCAGACGTCCCAGACGTCCTAGATGTCTTATATGTCCTTAACGTCCCAGACGTCCCAGATGTCCCATATGTCCCTAACGTCCCAGACGTCCCAGATGTCCTTAATGTCCCATATGTCTCGAATGTCCCAGGCGTCCTAGATGTTTCATATGTCCCTAACGTCCCAGACGTCCTAAATGTCTCATATGTCAATAACGTCCCAGACGTCCCAGCTGTCCCTATGTCCCTAACGTCCCAGACGTCCCAGACGTCCTAGATGTTTCATATGTCCCTAACGTCCCAGACGTCCTAGATGTCCTATATGTCCCTAACGTCCCAGACGTCCTAGATGTTTCATATGTCCCTAACGTCCCAGACGTCCTAGATGTCCTATATGTCCCTAACGTCCCAGACGTCCTAGATGTCCTATATGTCCCTAACGTCCCAGACGTCCCAGACGTCCCAGATGTCCCATATGTCCCTAATGTCCCAGGCGTTCTACATGTCCCATATGTCCTTAACTTTCCAGATGTCCCAGACGTCCTAGATGTCCTATATGTCCTTAACGTCCCAGACGTCCCAGATGTCCCATATGTCCCTAACGTCCCAGACGTACCAGATGTCCTTAATGTCCCATATGTCTCAAATGTCCCAGGCGTCCTAGATGTTTCATATGTCCCTAACGTCCCAGACGTCCTAAATGTTCCATATGTCCCTAACGTCAGACGTCCCAGCTGTCCCGTATGTCCCTAACGTCCCAGACATGCCAGACGTCTAAAATGTTTCATATGTCCCTAACGACCCAGACTTCCTAGATGTCCTATATGTCCCTAACGTCCCAGACGTCTTAGATGTCCCATATGTCCCTAACGTCCCAGACGTCCTAGATGTCCCATATGTCCTTAACGTCCCAGACGTCATAAACGTCTCATATGTCCTATTTGTCCCTAATGTCCCAGGCGTCCTAGATGTTCCATATGTCCCTATCGTCCCAGACGTCCTAAATAATCCATATTTCCCTAATGTCCCAGGCGTTCTAAATGTCCCATATGTCCTTAACGTCCCAGACGTCATAAATGTCTCATATGTCCTATTTGTCCCTAATGTCTCAGGCGTCCCAGCTGTCCCATATGTCCCATATGTCCCTAATGTCCCAGGCGTTCTAAATGTCCCATATGTCCTTAACTTCCCAGACGTCCCAGACGTCCTAGATGTCCTATATGTCCTTAACGTCCTAGACGTCCCAGATGTCCCATATGTCCCTAACGTCCCAGACGTCCCAGATGTCCTTAATGTCCCATATGTCTCAAATGTCCCAGGCGTCCTAGATGTTTCATATGTCCCTAACGTCCCAGACGTCCTAAATGTCCCATATGTCCCTAACGTCAGACGTCCCAGCTGTCCAGTATGTCCCTAACGTACCAGACATGCCAGACGTCTAAGATGTTTCATATCTCCCTAACGACCCAGACGTCCTAGATGTCCTATATGTCCCTAACGTCCCAGACGTCTTAGATGTCCCATATGTCCCTAACGTCCCAGACGTCCTAGATGTCCCATATGTCCCATATGTCCCATATGTCCCTAATGTCCCAAGCGTCCCAGATGTTCCATATGTCCCATATATCCCTAATGTCCCCGGCGTCCTAAATGTCCCACATGTCCTTAACGTCCCAGACGTCCCATACGTCCTAGATATCCCATATGTCCCTAACGTCCCAGATGTCCCATATGTCCTTAATGTCCCAGGCGTCCTAGATGTTTCATATGTCCCTAACGTCCCAGACATCCTAAATGTCCTGTATGTCCCTAACGTCCCAGACGTCCCAGCTGTCCCGTATGTCCCTAACGTCCCAGACTTCCCAGACGTCCTAGATGTCCCATATGTCCCTAACGACCCAGACGTCCTAGATGTCCTATATGTCCCTAACGTCCCAGACGTCCCAGACGTCCCAGATGTCCCATATGTCCCATATGTCCCTTATGTCCCAGGCGTCCCAGCTGTCCCATATGTCCCATATGTCCCTAATGTCCCAGGCGTTCTAAATGTCCCATATGTCCTTAACGTCCCAGACGTCCCAGACGTCCTAGATGTCTTATATGTCCTTAACGTCCCAGACGTCCCAGATGTCCCATATGTCCCTAACGTCCCAGACGTCCCAGATGTCCTTAATGTCCCATATGTCTCGAATGTCCCAGGCGTCCTAGATGTTTCATATGTCCCTAACGTCCCAGACGTCCTAAATGTCTCATATGTCAATAACGTCCCAGACGTCCCAGCTGTCCCTATGTCCCTAACGTCCCAGACGTCCCAGACGTCCTAGATGTTTCATATGTCCCTAACGTCCCAGACGTCCTAGATGTCCTATATGTCCCTAACGTCCCAGACGTCCTAGATGTTTCATATGTCCCTAACGTCCCAGACGTCCTAGATGTCCTATATGTCCCTAACGTCCCAGACGTCCTAGATGTCCTATATGTCCCTAACGTCCCAGACGTCCCAGACGTCCCAGATGTCCCATATGTCCCTAATGTCCCAGGCGTTCTACATGTCCCATATGTCCTTAACTTTCCAGATGTCCCAGACGTCCTAGATGTCCTATATGTCCTTAACGTCCCAGACGTCCCAGATGTCCCATATGTCCCTAAGGTCCCAGACGTACCAGATGTCCTTAATGTCCCATATGTCTCAAATGTCCCAGGCGTCCTAGATGTTTCATATGTCCCTAACGTCCCAGACGTCCTAAATGTTCCATATGTCCCTAACGTCAGACGTCCCAGCTGTCCCGTATGTCCCTAACGTCTAAGACATGCCAGACGTCTAAAATGTTTCATATGTCCCTAACGACCCAGACTTCCTAGATGTCCTATATGTCCCTAACGTCCCAGACGTCTTAGATGTCCCATATGTCCCTAACGTCCCAGACGTCCTAGATGTCCCATATGTCCTTAACGTCCCAGACGTCATAAATGTCTCATATGTCCTATTTGTCCCTAATGTCCCAGGCGTCCTAGATGTTCCATATGTCCCTAACGTCCCAGACGTCCTAAATAATCCATATTTCCCTAATGTCCCAGGCGTTCTAAATGTCCCATATGTCCTTAACGTCCCAGACGTCATAAATGTCTCATATGTCCTATTTGTCCCTAATGTCTCAGGCGTCCCAGCTGTCCCATATGTCCCATATGTCCCTAACGTCCCAGGCGTTCTAAATGTCCCATATGTCCTTAACGTCCCAGACGTCCCAGATGTCCCATATGTCCCTAGCGTCCCAGACGTCACAGATGTCCTTAATGTCCCATATGTCTCAAATGTCCCAGGCGTCCTAGATGTTTCATATGTCCCTAACGTCCCAGACGTCCTAAATGTCCCATATGTCCCTAACGTCAGACGTCCCAGCTGTCCCTTATGTCCCTAACGTCCCAGACATGCCAGACGTCTAAGATGTTTCATATGTCCCTAACGACCCAGACGTCCTAGATGTCCTATATGTTCCTAACGTCCCAGACGTCTTAGATGTCCCATATGTCCCTAACGTCCCAGACGTCCTAGATGTCCCATATGTCCTTAACGTCCCAG